>JALPQI010026928.1:0-15462 GCA_025490895.1 Thaumatotibia leucotreta
AAACATGGGCTGTTTAGATTCAATGAGACGATACGAACGTGACGCACAAACGTGAGACTTACCTATAGTTACCTGCGTAAGTACGCGATGAAAACATTGGAAATATTTACGGGCTTAGGGGCCTACCACTACGTCCACTATCTACTAATGCGATTCAGTTTAGGACCTAATCTGAATCGCGATGTGTCCGTTTCATAGAGTAAGTGCCAAAGACTGAGAGGCCGAACCTAAACTGCATCGCATTTAAGAGATCATGGTAACCCCTCTGATGTTACCATGACGTATTAATGCGATTCAGTTTAGGTTCAGGGAAAGGGACAGAGATATACGACTCGTATAGCCTTGTTCCTCTCTCTCTCGACCTGAACTGAATGGCATTCATACGTCATGGTAACCTCCCAGGATGCGGAGTGACACACTGAATCCAATAGGGATGATGACTGTAGTTAAAATAAATTATTTAACATTATGCACGACATAATACACAAATAAATTATTACTAAGATGTAGATTGCAGTAATTTTTGTACAGAACTTCTATTTAATAAATTGAAAAGAACTAAAAGAGTAGGTCATTTGGCAGTACTCAAACGTGACGTCACTTTTGAGTATTTCATATAAAATTCCATACTATTCCATAGTGGGGATCGTTTTGACAGTTCGAAAAAAGATGCTGATTTGACTTGCCAGTCATCATGCCTATTGTCAGCCGAATTATTTTTTCAACTTTTACACACGACTTACAAAATTGTTGAAATACCTCGGTCCAAAAAAGTAATTAAAAACTTGTCAAATCTCAAAAGTGCGTGGTGGAACATGCGCTGGATGGTTCCGTACGTTATACGATATTATAGGTACTAAATTACAGCATCAATCATGTTCAAAATAAATACTTTTCGTTGTTACTGAACTGTTGTAAGCATTTCAGTCCAAAATATTATTACCTAGAAGGTTTATTATAGCTGGATTTTTCTTCGGGAGCGATTATCTCCGAAAAAATTGACCTTAGAAAAAAACTTTTTATCAAGACTCTTATTTTTTTAAGAGACCTATTCAATGATACCCCACACCATAGGATTACAGCAAATAAAAAAAATCATCCCCACTTCACCAGTTGGGGAGATACCCGAAAAAAAGATCTAGTTTTATTGTACCACTTTGTTGCCATGATAGATAAATGTATACCTGTACCATATTGCAGATTTTGGCCACTGAGCTATGCTGCGGACAGACAGACATGGTGAAACGATTAGGGTCCCTTTTTTGCCATTTTGGCTACGGAACCCTAAAAAAGCTGCAATGAGACATTTGACTGACAGGCGCCGCTGGCGACATTTTTGAAAACGAGCCTTATCCTGAAAATTATGTAGGTATCTAATTTTTTCCTCATCTCGTTTGATGTCGCTGATGCAATTAAAATTCTTTTAACGTCATTTCAAAAGCTCCGCTCCTCCGTAGACGTAACGTTAATTATACTCGCTGTCACAGGCCGGGCCGGGTATTCCCTCGCCACTCAACTCAGTCGAACCAGCCTTATTATGGCTTCCACGTACGTATGACTGTGTGTTTCCCCGAGTCCGTACTTCTTCTGGTTGGTGTCATTCCACTAAGTGATATTGGATTGCTAAGGAAATTGAAGCTAATTTTATAATCCACTTAAGATTTTGCGGGGAGGTTTATGAAGCTCAGCTCAAGTTGGAATAGAATTTCAATCAGTAGTTAAAGCTACTCAAATTTTCCTTTAAGTTATTGATTATTCATTTTTAGTTGACCTCACGTAGGTACAATTCTGCTCGCATAAGATTAAGACTTTGACTCCTGTTTATGTCTCTCTAGACAATTTTCAAGTAATTGGGTAAATATGATTTTTCCTTTTGATTTTTTTTTCAGGATATTAAAGGACACAACACAGTCAAACAGTTTTCAGTCGAAAATAATGTTTAAAAAAAATTAAATTTACCTAGGTATTACGAGTAACATGTACCTACAGGGTGATATACAGATTTTTTTTTGTACCTAGTTCAATATTGCTCCACTGTTCTGCTTCCACTGCTCCAAATATTCGATACTTAACTAAGTACTTGTTTTAACTGGACAGGACGAGTACGCTGTAAAGACGCGGATCGCTAACTTATAATTATAACCCGTATAGGTACTTAAATACGTACTCTTTGCTTATATCTATTAAAAGTTTATTGCACACACACAGGCAAGCAGTGACATTTCATTCGACATTTCGAAGACCTTAAGTGACACTCGCGCCTCTGAGTGACGCGTAAGCCCTCATTAAATACGCTTAATTGTTCGGATCTCGGCTGGTAACCAACAAACCGCCTGACACGACGGCATATAATTTATTCCACGGCGCTGCCGGGGGGCGCTCGACCGCTGATTTATATGCCACGATAGATTACTCTTATTCACAAAACATACATACTGCGGGCTTATCCCCCGTATAACTTGACTCTTAAATCCGTAACAACTATCAGTAATCAGGGATCCTATTCGTCCTAGCGGATTGAACCAACTGACAACTTTGGTACGCTTCGCTGACGCATCTCTACGAGATCATTTACATGAATGTTAATAAAATCAGTCTTGTAATTTGATAGCCAGAATTTAATCTTATCTCCTGTTGGATTTATTAGTCTACTTACTTACTAATAGCCGGTACTTGGGTGTCAGCATTCGAATTATCAACCCCCTTAACAGGGCTCGTCTTTTCGATTTCTATAGAAAGCATTACCATTCTGTTACGTTAGCTTTAAAAGTGCTTTCGTGGAGTATTCTTGAATAAGCTCATTTTCAAGGCTAGGTGTATACCTAACCTACATTAGCGAGTAACATAATAGTAGCTCACACCTAATGGTCTTACACCTACCTATCACAAAATATCTGTTTAGTACCATTTAATCCTATATATTCATATTTTCAAACAAGGACGTGACCACCTGGGTTCTGGGTGCACTCAAAATGCGATGGTTCACCAATGTAATTTTTTTCAACCTGTATGTCACAATTAGGTGCCTTTTATCAAGAATTTGATGGTTAGAGAAATAATTCAACTGCCAATTCAAGTGGAAAGATTCCAATAAGCTTAACGTAGTTACGAACAAGTCCCCAACTAATTAAAACTGCCTTTGAAGTGAAGCTTTGTAAGTCCTTAACCTTATTACCTACTTAGTTTGTCCAATAATCTGGGAACAAGGCGCTTCCTGGGAGCGTATTCAGATTTTGAATAATTTTATAAGTAGGTACGAGTAGGTACACTGTTTTTTTTCCATCGGATCCTTCCCGCGTATATACAATTCGGCAGAAGGGCGGCATCATAAATCAAACATTTAACATAATGCTTATATGGTTACTTAAATTAACTAACAAATGAATATCGGAGTTTCTTGTATCTACTCACAATCAATGAGTCTTCCCTTTAGTATTGTATATTCATTCAATGGGTTAATTTTTTTAATAACCTGTCCTTGGTCGGATAAGGCTAGATTCGGCAGTCTCTCCACTGACCCAATTCATGGTACCTTCATTACCTTCAACCGTATTTGACAAGGTAATAGGGAAATAATTAAACACGGTACAGCTGTAAATACATCTACTTTCGATGCCAATCTATGGTTGCGTTATTGCCGCTTTTGCTCGATCCAAAACCATTCGTGAAATAAATATTCCTGTTCCTTCTTATCTGTGGTTCAGAGCCGTATTACAACTAATATCTTTCTTACGATAGTGAGGCGAAACATTTATTGCTTTTCTCCAAAACCAAAATAGGTTTTGTCCACCTCTGGTGGGTCCTCATTTATTGTTTTTGCACCTGTGTCACAGTATAACTAATGTAGAGTTTTCCGTTATTCCGTCCGTTATCCGTGTTTTTTGATATGGAACCCAAAACAATATTTAGATCGTCTTTTTAAGTCCAAAGCATCTTATCCCTGATTGCTACTATTCGACTATGTAGGTAGCATACATTAAATATTGTAATCTTATGTGAGTTATATAGTACTTTGCGCCACATCCAAGTCGCAATATTTATAAGCTCGTAGAGATGTAAGGATAAAAGGGTAGGCGTAGTTGCCCACGCATAAAGATAAAATCCAAGGGATCGTCAAATAGAGCGCCATCCATTATCATTGTTATTGCGAAAAATGCGAATTAAGATGCGTTTGTTTATGAAGCTTGTTTGTTGCTTTTATTCCATGCAGCCTAAACTAAATAAGAAAACTCACTTATCAAAATGTAACTGGGCGTATTTTTATTTTGTTGTAATTTTTTTTTAATTTTCATATTTTGATTTTTTCACATTTTTTCTACTCAGACTCACGAACTCTTACGATCCTGATAGAAATAAAAAAGGGACCCAAAAAAATCCATTGAGTTACTATTTAGACCGTACCGTAACTCAGTGGAAAACAAAAAAATTTTATGGAATTTTCTGGACAATTTTTTCTACTAATGAGGATAGAAAGAGCTCGCGATTCTGAGGAGAAAAAATATAAAAATATCCAAATTTGGAAACATTTAAAAAACGACCACAAAATAAAAAATATCCGCCCAACTATAATTTTAGGTGACCTAAAATTTGGTACCTATCCAACTTGCAAAATCTGTGTAAACAAAGTAATAAATCCTATCAACTTTTTATTAAAAACAACATTCACTACCTACACTAATTATCAGTAACTTATGCAGTTTTGTGGACTGATGACCTGGTGAAGGTCGCAGGAATCCGCTGGATGCGGATGGCACAAGACCGGTCATTGTGGCAATCTTTGGGGGACGCCTATGTTCAGCAGTGGACGTCTTTCGGCTGATATAATGATGATGATGATGGTGCTATTCTAATAATTTTAATGGTTTTATCATTGTAATTTAATTATATTATTTTAACTTATTAGTAGATAAGTACGTACCTAGTAATAAGGATGCTACTTAAAGCTAAAAAACCTACTGCTTGCCATTTATGATCTCTCCATGTGAATCAAAACAAGGATCATGATATTTTATAGGCAGCTCATGTTACCTCTCACTGGCTTACAGGATCTCATATTGGCAAACTTTGGCTTGACGAATCACGCTCAAGTTTAGAGATATTGTGGTCTATTCGGGCCCGCGAACGTGCTAAGAAGGCACGTCGAGCGGCCTAGTTCCGCGACCCACTTGCACTAATCACGTGATCATGCCGTGCCGCGGACGTTCACCCCCACCGAATCAATTCAAACACAATTACACTTGCGCAGCTAAAGCTATGCACCTTTTCCCCTCAAACCTCGCGGCACAAGCTTTTCTTTTGTTTTGTCAAGGGTTATTGATTTAGGGTTACCTACCGGGTGTTTCGTACGTGTATTTGATACGGAGACTAACACCAGGCGCCGCTTTATGTGTTTCAGAAGATCGCAGGGTCATCACACATAGATGCAATTTTACTTGTGAATTACAGTGATGTTAATAGCCCTACAGATATTAACATATAATATGTCGTTCGCAACGTCAATTGACAACCAAAATTTATTATAAAAACTTTTAGCAACCTCGTATGTCAGTATTGAGTCAGAACTAAGATACCTACGTGCTTTATTTCAAGTAGGTACTTAGGTATTTGTTACTTAGTGAGTTTTGCTTGTTAACCGATAATGTATCTTGCCTTGCACCATTTTGTAGAATAGGTGCTAATAATTAACATACCATATTGCTTAAAAAAATGAATGGTAGGCAACATATAAGAGTAGAGTATCATCAAAACACAGAATTTACAATAAATGAAAATACCTACAACTTCAATGCTAGCGGCGTTGCCGCGTTGTATGACAATATAGAGAGTTTTTGCATCAGAAACGACTCGGAGCGGTCTCTCTGCCTGAGGCCTAATCTAGCTAGATTTCTTATTATACAGGGTGGAACGGAACGATTCTTTCCCGCTACCGACCGAGTCTATCAACCATTACGATGAACTTTCAGTATGGGACCAACAACGAAATATTAAAAAAAAATTAACCCCTCATACAAAGTGAGTAATAAGTTAGAGTTCAATAGTATGGAAAAGTCAATTATCATGTACGCTTTCGATGTTGGTCCCATACTGAAAGTTCATCGTAATGGTTGGTAGACTCGATCGGTAGCCCTTTCCACCCTGTATTATTTCATATATATTCTATCTTGTCAGTCGAGTTCATAAATAGGTACCTACTTAAAATGTGCCATTACTTTACTAATTGTATTGGGTATTGGAATAAGATACAAAGTCGGATAGGTACTTAATGAACTCAACTGTACTTGAGGTAATATGTGGATATCTAGATATGATCTCGTAAGGTTGATCACAACTGGTGGAAATTTGAAACCTTTTATAAGATAAACAGAGTAAAGTTTATTTAGTTTAATTTATATTTCTAACTAATGAAAACCCAAGCCTTGTGTGCTTACTTAAATTCGTTCGTTACACAAAACGTGATTCGTCGAAATTCGTTGATCTCGTAGAGTGGGAGATAGAATGAGCGAATGCTCGTTTGGTCTAAAAGTACCTTAACGCGGCGGCAAATAATGGTACTTTCCCTTTTGAACTTTTGGAGCAGTAGTGAACCCTTGGGGAGGATGTTAATTTTATTGCTCTAATAGAGACCTTACCTACCTATACGGTTATTCTCTGTTAGTCTAGTTAGTAGTCTAGTTTTAATACTAATTAACACGTCGTTTTTATTCCAGTGCACATCGCGTTGGCCTTATTTTAGTTTAATGTTATTTTAGGTTTGAATTAAATTGAATTTTCTTTGTAATAACAATGTCCCTTTTATCGCAGGAACATAACATGAATTAGCAATATTAGCATCTAAAACCATTTTAGGACGTTTTCACAAACCGTTGTTGAAATCACCTTGTTATTTTAATTCGGACAAGTTTGGGCTTGTTCTACTCACACGAGCTCTTTCGATTCTAATAGGAGAAAAAAATATCCCAAAATGTTTTTTCCATTACGATACTGTTGTTTCATAGATGTTCAAAGGCGGTAGCGTAATGGAAGAAATGAAAACTGTATGAAAATTATGGGACATATTTTTTCTCCTAACAAAATCGAATGAGCTCGTGATTCTGAGTCGAATAAGCCTACTTTACTTGACCAAATTAAATAACAAGGTGATTTCAACAACGGTTTGTGAAAACGCCCTTTACCCAAAACATAAAAAAAAAGTGATATTATAGAGGAGCATTCGAACTTTGTAGACCCAAGTTACGCTATACCTACGTCGCTGTACTACGTCGTAGCCCGTAGCACCTAACCCCTTATTCTTCCTTACACGTCTAGTAACTTGGCAAACGGTTAAGTATTGTTTGTCATTGTCACTTTCGGTCTTATCAATCTGTCTATGAGATAGAGAGGGACAAACAATAATTATCGACTTGCTACGTTAGGAGACGTTTATGAATAAGGAAGTAAGTTGTGACTGATGTACAGATAAATTACCGAACACATTAATGGTGCGGGATGTGAAGAGTTCATACCTTTACTTGTAGTATATTACTGCAGACGCCGGGAAAGATGAGCTTACCGGCTGAGTAGGTATGGACGGCCAGTGATACGAAGCCGATAAGCCCATTTCACGGCGAGGCATATATAGATTGTATAGTGCTTTTCTCAAACATATGCAATGAAATAAAAAATACGACAATAAAAAAAACAGAATTTTGCTATTTAGTCTGTTCATGAAAACCGAGGCCATGTTTTAAAAAAATATTACTTACCGGCCTAGGCCGTTAAATTCGTATGAAAATCCTTTACTATTATCTCGAGGTCATCCGCCTGCAACGTCATACTTTAAAGCCTATTATGACGAACATAATAACAACATTTCATTGCATGTTTGAGAAAAGTACATTAACAACATACAAATATGTACTAATAGTAATATGGTTTCCATAATAGGCATAGAATAAAGCTATAAATACAATACGTATCAAAATATATAATAAAATATAATACAACGTAATATAATATACCTGCTGTTTACTAAAGTACCAGAATATTAATTTTCAAAATTGACAAAGTTATGATTTGTTATTCGTTAATAATACGTCAACGAGTTTAACCCCCTTATTCATAAACGTTTGTTAACTTAACAAGCCGCTAATAATTGTTTGTCCCTTTTGCTCTTATGGACACATTGTTAAGACCGAAAGGGACAAACAATTATTAGCGGTTTGTTAAGTTAACAAACGCTTATGAATAAGGGGGTTAAAACTCTATCGTTGACGTATTATTAGCGAATAACGAATCAAGCCGCTAATAATGTTTTGTCCCTTTTGCTCTTATGGACACATTAAGACCGAAAGGGACAAATAATTATTAGCGGCTTGTTAACTTAACAAACGTTTATGAATAAGGGATCATAACTGTCGTCAAAGGGTTAATATACCTACTCTGTTTGGTTAGGTAAGGTTATCATTTTATTGAAAAATGCATTAAAAATCTACATCTACTGAATAAATCAAAAACAATGTAAATCACTGTATTTCCTTGTTACACCATATACATATATTTGCTAAAACTTATTTTCTAGTTACTCGTGGTTTTCAATAAAAATATACTGCAAGATTGTTTACATTTAGTTAAATACCTAACCAAAAAGTAATAACAGTGTGCTTAGACAAGTTGCCAATCGCTAACGCTTAATCGTCAATCGTAAACGAAAGGCAGCTAACTGTCTTTGTCGCACTAATATGAAAGAGTGACAGAGAGGAAAACTACAATCCGATACTAAGCGTTAGCGATTGGCAACTTGGCTAAGCATCCAGGACCTTTACTACGGCAGATGGTAGAAGCGCGCGCTTTGTGCTACACGCTACGGCGTAGCATTGCAGTAAAGTAGGCAACATAGCTTACTTTTTTTAAATCCCGAAGATAGAAGGGGTCAGGGGACAGTGTTATAGTTTTATCATGTAGATAACTTTGTCAGCCTCCCTAGCCTGGTTGATGACTGTCTACGAAGCTGAAGGTTCTGGGTTCGAATCCCTGGTCTAATTGTTCCTTGGCCGTAGCTGTGTATATATTTAATATATATATTCAATTTCATACATGTATCTATAATGATATGATCATAGTGTGGGGGCATCGTTGAATAGGTCTTTAACGTCTTAAAAAAAAGTAGGGTCCTAACTAAAAGGAAGATTTTTTCTAATGTCAATATTTTCGGAGTCAACCGCTCCAGAATAAGAAAAATTGTGTTCCCTTCTTCTGACTTTTGATCCATGAACCAGAAAAATTGAAAAAAAAAAACATGAATAGTGGGCTCGTGGATTACTTTAAAATAAAACTATTTCGAATATAATCGGCCCAGCCGTTTTTGAATATCTACAGGACCTTACACTGAGCATGGCCCAACATGCACTTGTCCGGTTTTTTTTCTCTTGGTACCAACTGGTACCAACAGTCAACACTATCATCATTCACCAGGTCATCAGTCATCCTTGTGGAGGGGCCTACCTACGCTACGTCTTTCGATACGTAGCCACTTCTCTAGAACCTTTTTGCCCCATCGATCAATGGTTCTACGTGCAATGTGCCCCGCCCACTGCCACTTCAGTTTACCGATTCGGAGGCTATATTGGTTAGGTACTTAAAAGACATAATGTAAAGGTAATCAATGTAATCATATTAATAATGTTGTTCTTATATTTAACTCCCCTGCGCCGGTTTCGTCAATTTCTCGCCCTCTCCCGCCCAATTATCTATTGCTGGCACTGGGGTCAAACATTTTTGGGACAACAACCTCATTTCCTGACACCTTTTTTTAATGTCGCTCCGTATTTGAATCTAGTGGCTCTGGGAGCTGTATACCTCGCGAATGGCTAGTTTATTTTCACTTATCAAAGTTTTAATGACTTTTTAATAGAAAGGAAACACATAATCAACAATAAATACAAAAGTGTTTTAACCCATATGTACCTACCTATTCAAATTGTATACGATACAAATAAATCAAATGAAATGCTAGTGCGTAAGTATATAAAAATCCGGCCAAGAGCATGTCGAGTCATGCTCAGTGTAGGGTTCCGTAGTTATTCTAAAACGGCTGGGCCGATTGTGTTCGAAATAGTTTTATTTTAAAGTATTCTATTTTTTTTTTTTTTTTTTATACCACGTCGGTGGCAAACAAGCATACGGCCCGCCTGATGGAAAGCAGTCACCGTAGCCTATGGGCGCCTGCAACCTCAGGGTGTCACATGCGCGTTGCCGACCCAATAAAAATAACGTTGGCACAACAAAGTGGCTCCACTCCACCTAATCGTAAGTGAAAAGTAGAGCCCAAATCGCGGCGGCAACGAACAGGAGACAATCAGTAACCTGTTAGTTGCCACCGCCTTGCTGGCCCGCTAGATGCTGGTAAATACACCGGCTGACCCCGAAACACGGCAAATACGAAGGTAAGTCATTTCACGGGCGTTTACACCGAATGTACGGTGGTAGCCAACCAGGCGGGTACTAGTAAAAATACCCTACCACCGGCTGAGAAGCTGGATACTCAGTATTTCCCTTAGTCGACTCCTACGACACCCACAGGAAGAGAGGGGCGGTGATTTTTGTATTCTTACTCCGTCGCCGCACGGATGAAAACTATCTATGCCCACTATTCATGATATTTTTTCATATTTTTTTGACCTACAGATCAAAAATTTTTTTTCTTCTGGAACGATTATCTCCGAAAATATTGACTTTAGAAAAAATCTTTCTTTTAAAACCCTTATTCTTTTTAAGAGACCTATTCAATGACACCCCACACTATACGATTACAGCAAATAAAAAAATCATCCCCACTTCACCAATTGGGGAGGTACCCGAATTTTTTTTTTATCTAGTTTTTATTTTACCACTTTGTTGGCATGATAAATAAATATCTGTAAATAAATATCTGGGTCGCGTTTTATAAAGTTACAATTTACAATTTCGCTGTTTGCCTCTCTAACGCACGCACATATTGGCTAGGAAGAGAGGCAAACAGCGAAATTGTAAATTGTAACTTTATAAAACGCGACCCTGGGACATGTTACACAAATCGACCTAGTCCCACGGTAAGCTCAATTAAGGCTTGTGATGTGGGTACCAGGCGACGATATATATAATAGATAGATACATACAGATACTTAAATACATAGACAACCATGACCAAGGAACAAATATTTGTGATAAATAAATACACAAATAATGCCCTTGCCGGGATTCGAACCCGGAACCTCCAGCTTCGTAGGCAGGGTCACTACCGACTAGGCTACGGAGGCTGACAAATGATTATTATGTATACCCACAGATAAAATATAGGGAAGATTCCGTGTATTAAGACATATCTGAACAAACTATTGTCATCCTTTACCATCTCAGTATGTATTCCATAAGGAAAAAGAGACAAACAAGGTAGTTCTACTCGGTCGTGAATTATATCACAGACTCCATTTTCTTAATTTTTCTTGAACAATGCTACCAACCTGACTAGATAAAATGTCATTACTATTAGTGTTGTCCAGTCTTCATCGTATGCTTTTATCGGCAATAATAATATTTTTACCAAATTAGGTAGCGATGAACAGTGCGAATAAACCTTATTTCCTACCCAGAATCACGATCTTCTGCGATCCTTAATATGTCATGATTTCTAAATCTACACTTTAGGATAAAAATAAAATCACAAAATTAATGAAATATTTTCTTTAATTAAAATGTCAAATGTCATAAGAAGTGTTCTGTCTAAAACGTATGCCACTAGTTGGCGCCACTTAGCGGTAAGGTCCCGCTAAGAAACACAATTACCTAGCCTCAAAGAACAACTAACTAGAAGAAGGTCATTTTATTTTTTTACATAATTTTATTAACTTGTACAAATCATTTAAACACGAAACTATAGGCGCTCTGAGAATTTAGACAAGTTTCTGGACCTGACGCCTCAGTGCTGCCGCCCTGATGAACGGCATTTCAGAAAACCCTCATTATAACATGTTTTACGGAACTTATCATCCCTTAAAGCATACCTAACAATTTTCGTATGATGGCTTCTTTATAATTAATCAGTCTACACAAGTATCACATGAGTGTCATTATTAAACTAAACTTACTTTACTTTCTGGTTGACATGACATTGGATGATTACCAAATATGGTGGGTACTACGTCAGAATGTAATCACTTATGGGTACGCCCTTGCCTGAAACAACAGCTTAAAAATGTGCGGAGCATATTTTTGAATACTTTTTAGGGCACCAGTCGTCTGCCTTTTTGATATTTTTGACCCATATTAGCCTTTGTTCAGTGTCCTGTGGAAACCTGTTGGAAATTAAAAACATCGATTCATTTTCTGAGTTGGCTATCAATAGATTTATCGATATCACGATCGATCGCTTAAGTACAACACTATGCAATACAGATATTTGAATCCCACTATTTATAATTACATTACGAATGCAAATACGAATGGTTAATTCACAAAGCTACACACATGTATCCGGCAACAAATATTGAATAAGATTTTCAGTTACTTTTACCTTAATAAGGTTCGAAATTTTAAAATTCAAGTCAAAACTAAATTACCGGTGAAACGTAATGTCTTTATTTTGTTCATTCAGGTAACCCTGGCGGTTTTTACACCATGGAACCACACAAGTCATCACTTTTATCACATTCCGTGCACTTATCGAACAGAAATATACATGAAAAGCTTTATTTTAATCACTTTTACTATTTGCGGTTTAGGTGCACTAGTATAGCCAAACAAAGATCGTTGACAGGCATTGCTGGCGTCACCCACAGATATAATAGACTCGGTCTATTAAATTAATAAGTCTATGTGTATACCTGTACCAAATTGCAGATTCTAGTATTAACGGCCACTGAGATATGCTGCGGACAGACGGACAGACGGATGTGGCGAAACTATAAGGTTTCCGTATTTGCCATTTTGGCTACGGAACCCTAAAAAGCACCACAATTCTTTTTTAAAACAATATTTCTAAAGTAATGGTTTTAAGAATAAATAAACCTGATGAATTTATTGAAAAGTATATGCGCGCGTATTTATTTTGACAGCTAGTTAAACCTTTCGCTCAGTGCTGCCATCTCACCTCCCCATAGTGGCAAAAACCCTTATTGTACGGTCAATTTAAATATTTGTTAAATATATTATTACCCATTTTCGTAAAAACCCCGGGTCATGGTAACACACTGTATATCTGTGCCAGGTATCTAGCCGTGCTAAAATTATTAGATTTATTCTTTGAGGATTTAGTATGGGGAGACGGTATCGCTATAACTTTCCTAACAAAACATTCTGCCAATTTCCGAGGGGGACGAGGTAGCACACATGTAAACGATCTAACTACAAATGAATTTTTTCTTCTCGTTACTACTCACGCACACTTAAACAATACCACAACACTAAGTTAAATTATCACACTAATACAGTAACATTTCTATGCGGACACAATTTCAAACTATCGACGTAGGTGTAATCGAACCGATTAATATGGCTTTCAAGTGTCTGAAGATTATCGTATCGATATATTTTTCTAAACGTCATAGATTGACGTGCACCTTGGTACTATATATTGTTGTTTTGAGTATTTAAATAAAAGTAAACAAACAATTAGTAACAGTTATTAATTAATCAACCAATTTTAATACAAAACCGCCTGAATGTCTTGCCATTAACCTACTTCAATTGATTATGTTTTCGTTTATCGCGATCTTTGACTACGAAGGCTGTAACTGTAAGGAAAGTCTCGGTCTGTCACGTGCATTTCGAAATCCGTAAATCAATTATAATATTTAATAAATAATATTAATTAGCGGTTGTGAAAGAAAACAATGTACGTACATACGAGTGTACATACCTACGAGTATTATTTATTTTGTTGTAGTAAGAAAGTTTTAGTTAGCTGGGGTAAAACTCACTGAGGCTTAATTGTGAATACTCGTAAGGATACAATTTGAATACAAGTGCGTAGGTACAAGGTGCGTAGGTGCGTATACATACAAGTTTTTGCAATAAGGCCGGTGATATTGATATTCCTTAGTGATATTTTAGTAAGTACCTAAATACAATTTATAATATAGGTCCAACTAGCGTTAAGTAGCACTCGTAAAAATGAAGTTATTGAATTCGATAAGACTGTGTTTTTATTTACTTACTGTGAGAGCACTAATATACGTAAACACAAGTGTCCGTACAGTCAAGGGCATTAATATATATACACTTCTCCATACTGATCCCTTACAAATGTGTCTATATATTAATGCACTCGACTGTACCTCGACTATACCTACTCTCGACATTGTGTCATAAAGAGTAACGTTCACATCACTATGTATTTTCGCACGTAATACGTATTCCAAATAAGCGCAATAAATATTCAACCTTATTGGCTTACATATAAGCTTAACATTAGACCAAGGCAGAGTCTTCTGTCTTACTTGATTCACTAAGTCTGATATTTCCTACAAAATTTAAAGATGGGTAGACCTTATTAACCTTAAATACGAGAATACAATAAATGTCAAACTTTCTCCATCAGTCAAAAATGAAAATACGAATTATGTGCGATATTTTTGGAACCGATTATGCTATCGATTCGCTAGTACTTGATTTTCTTGAACAATTTTATGTAATAAAATGTGGTAATACAAACAAATAAAGGCAAAATATGAAATGGTATCGCATATTTTGTATACATGATGTATTTGAACGAGTTTTGAATCCATACATAGCACATACAGGCATTTTGACGGAGCTTGTTACGGGTACATAACGATTACAAGACTGCGAAGAATCGATTAATGAAATAGTTTTTATAAACAGGTTTGGTCAATGTACAAATTCTTGGCCAAAGTCTTTGGCAGAGGGGAAACGATATGAAGCCGACTCCATTACTAAATCCTCAAAGGATTTATTAGATGACTTTGTCGCCAGCCGTCTAATACGCGCTTAACATATTTGTGTCAGTGCATTCGGGGATTTACACAAATGAACGCATGGATTTAGAATATGGATATGGATTTGACAACGTAATAATAACAGCAAGAACGAAAGGGATGGTCTTATGAAACTTTTTACTAGTGGAAGTGAAAAGGAACGATAATCGTCCGTCCTTATCACTGTGCCATTATTTTTTGTGTGTGTGTGCATTAGATGCTAAGGCTAAGTGCCACACACACAAGTATCTTAAGTGTAAGTATCATAGTAGTAAGTGACTATGTCTATCCCTCTTAGTGGCACACTATGTGCGGCCCCTCGAATGAACGACATTCAAAGAGTGAGTGGTGCCAGCATAAGGGTCTTACCCCGAAATTCAGGGGATAAATTATGAGTTATGACTACATGGTTTTTTTAAGGGTTTAAGATGTTTAGGGGTATATTTACGGGGTTTTTCCATTTCATGTTTTTTCTTTCTATCTATGTAATTTTTTGTTACTGGAACGAGGCATG
>JALPQI010026929.1:0-10604 GCA_025490895.1 Thaumatotibia leucotreta
ACGGTTTATTTTGGCGTGATTCAAAATGGTGTTTATATTCTTTTTAAGATTATAAAGACTTTACAGGGGTAATGGATGGCGATATGCAGCATTTATTTCTAACCAGCGAAATTATATGTATGTTATACCGAAATATTTAAGTTCGTAAATTATATAAAAAGTGAGCGTAATAAGGTATACAAATGTTTGATGGTTTTTGAGTTTTAGTGAACACACAGATCTAGTGCATTTATTTAGATGTTGGTAAGTACAGATACTAAAAAAATACTTCAAATAAAGTTTTATTTACTTATGTCATTGTTTACTAATATACACACAGTTAGGTAGGTAGGTACAGTGAAAAGGACCAGTGCCCTATACCACAAAACTTTACAAGCGTACAATTCTACAAAATTGTCAACTTTTTGTATGGGAAAGTTGACAATTTTGTAGAATTGTACGCTTGTAAAGTTTTGTGGTATAGGGGCCTGGTTAGAAAAAATGCAATAAATAAATATACCGGTGAAATAAAACTTAACTAATTTTAACTTCATCTAACTAATCTTCTAATTTTAACGTCGGAATGAAGTTAAAATTAGTTACTATACGCGAGTTTATCCGTTTTCATAGTTTTATTTCATGTGTAATCTTCGCGGTAACCGAAGAAAATAGTAAAAATACCGATGTAATAGCATTTGTTTGATGATGCAAATATAGATGTATGCTTCAGTCGATAAACACACCCAAATATCCTTATCTGTATGAAAACAAAATAGATACAATGGATGGCGGTGACTTTGTTGACGGCGTAAATTTAAAGATAGAAATTTGCGGCGACTTCAATGGCGAATAAGTGGAATTTACACAAAAGATCCTTATCAGTATAAACTTCCGATGTAGGCAGTTAAAGTTGACAACTGGTACCTGAATGAACAGACAATGGAAACAATGGATGGCGGCTACTTCTAATGACGATGCCCCTTTCAACAGATAAATGAAATTCACACGCAAAAGTTTTTATCGGCATAACCTAACGATTTTGGTAGGCTAAGTTGACATTATTTATTTATTATTTATATAGATTAGTCTTGGCTCGTCCTTTGACTATAGCGCATCTTTGTTTCGTGATCTTGTGTGTCGTGTGTATTGTGATTCTCTTTCGACCTGCCTGTCGATTTTCTGACCCCGAATACGCTTTCCACGATTGACTTAGCTGTGAACTCTTTATCTCCAACTGCACTTGAAATGAACGACCCAATTTTGAACATGGACACCGATTTGACTGCTCTAGGATTGGAGCTCACTGATGAAGAAAATTTATCAGAATATAATAGTGAGTATCATAATTATGGCCTTAAAACATTAAAAATAGCATTGCAAACTTTCACCAAAGTAACTGTTTCCGTAGCCTAATAGTTAATTAGCTGATAACGTCTCAAAGGCAATGAAGTCCTCCGTTTGGAATTGTTCAATTCAGAAAAAACGCAAATGAATGATATAAATAATTCAATATCGTAAAATGTGTTGCTTCGGGGTTCCTTCTTTTCGCAGTCGAATTATCATGAAAACTGCGTAAATATGGAGTAATCCAACGAAGTTAACTAAATAATAATATATTAACTGCAAGCGCAGTTCAGTTTTTTGTGACAAAAACTGCCAAAAAATATTTTGTTTATTTGATGGTGCGATAATAATGATCAACTTTACTTTTAGGTTAAGTGAAAGTTATGTTTTACATTTCATGTAAAATGTGTAAAAGTGAATATATTATGAATAAATGCAATGTTAGCAAATTAATAGTTTTTTATTTCATTTCCAAGTACTGTTTGGTTAGCGCTGTCGGAGCTTTTAAGGGCTTAAACTACAATCAATTTCATCGATAAATTACCATGCATTTTTTTTTGTGCCGACGATAATTAAATGGCGGCAATTTTAAAATTTCAAACAGACGAATGCGAGTGCACGTGTTATTTTTAATTATTCGTTTGTTATCGGTCCTATCTTTGCAAAAAAAATTTCGTTAGAGAGCTCATCAGATAAGCAAACTAATAAAGCTAATCATTTGACTCTACTATGTCAACAACAAGGCCAAACAATTTTTTTTAAATTAAAAATAGCAACTAATTCACCTTCATTTTTTAATTAATTTAATTTTGGATGAAAACTAGCTCATTAAGATAGGTTTTTGGTGTTATTATTTGCTAGTACAGGATGTTAGCTAAAAATAACACGATAATTACAGTTATACCATCAGTAATTTAAGGAATTACAATACAAGTGCTCAAACATAAACCAAAAAAGTGGATTTTTTTGTAGGCAAGGTACTCTCCAACAGCTGCTGCATTAGCGTTCCCGATGCAAAATCCATAAGCAAATGATTGTCAGCAGTGTGCTGACTAGTGAAGTGGCCGCCTTCCATCCTTCCAGTGCATGTTTGAGCACTTGTAATGCCTAAAGTACTTAAGGTATAACTGTAATTATGTTGTTATTTTTTAGCTATCATCATGTACTAACAAATAACAACACCAAAAACCTATCTTCACGACCTAGTATTCATGCAAAATTAAATTAATTGAAAAATGAAGGTGAATTTGTTAATATTTTTAGTTAAAAAAAAATTTTTTTGACCTTGTTGTTGACTCTACTAAAAAAAATTTTTTTGACCTTATTGTTGTAATAGTAGAGTCAAATGATTTGCTTTATTAGTTTGCTTATCTAATGACTTCTATAACGAAATTGTTTTTGCTAGGATAGGACCGATAACTAACGTATTATTCCAGAAATACCACGTGCACCCGTAATCATCTGTTTTAAATTTTAAAATTGCCGCCATTTAATTAACGTTGGTACAAAAAAATTGTATGGTAATTTATCGATGAAATTGATTGTAGTTTAAGCCCTTAAAAGCTCCGACACCGCTAACCAAACACCCTGTATAAAGTTAACTACATCAGAAGTGAAATTTTGTTGACCATTTATACTCTGAGACGTACTTATGTTGGTTATAATTAGGAACTTTTTTGTGAGTACCAACCCCAATATCACAAAAATAAATCATATGTTAAGTATAAATTGTGCAGATATGATTCTATGAAATTTATAAAACAGCAGACATTGTTTCGCGATGACAACTTACGAATGTAAATAGCAAATAAAATTTCACCCGTCAGTTATTTATTTCAACAAATAAATATTCAGATATTTATTTCAACAAATAAATATCTTACAATAGTAGTAAATAATTTCACTGGTTAAAGTAATTTCCGGCATAACGCCATCCAATATGTACAACATCACGGGCGCGCGATACTGTGCGCCTCCGAGCCACTGAGTAACGCCACTTGTGCGTGACTCTGCAATGGCAAGTTTGAATGTATGGTAGCGCGCCGTACTTGGATCGAGAGTTCGAGCGTCGCCTTGAATGGGTTAACGATTTTTTTACGTTCCCCAAAATTAAGCAAAGTCTTCGTGGTCAACGCTTCAGCTCACCTGAAGAAGCTGTTGACGCTTACAAATCGGCCATTTTGACTACCCCACTTCGGAGTGGAATAAATGTTTTAAAAACTGGTTTGAACGCATGCAAAAGTGTATTAAACATCGCGGAGAATTCTTCGAAAAACAATAAATGGTAATAATCTATAAAATTGTCTATACTTATTTCAAACGACACAACTTAAAAGGCAACCCTCGTATACCTATAATAACTTAGGATGTTAGGCCATACCTACACATGTGTATATTATACTCTAAATATTACTCGCTTCTAAAAATATTAAAATATCACCTTTGGCTGTAAATTATAATAGCGATCCCAGGATTCGAACTTGTCTAAGAAAATTTTCGCGTCTTTTAAATAATCAACAAATTCTTTTTCTTCGGGCCGCAACAGCAAGACTGCGTTTCCAGCTGCCCCGAGGCCCCTTGCAGTTCTCCCAACTCTATGTATATATTCCTGAAACATACAAAATGCATGTTTAACCATCCATTAAATAAGCAATTCAGGCTTTCAAGTTTCAAAAACTGCAACATGTCTTTGATGTCTTACATTTGTGTCAGACGGAGGATCAAACTGAACTATCCAATCAACTGCTGGTATATCCAAACCTCTGGCTGCTAAATCAGTGCAAAACAATGTCACCTCTTTGGCATTGTAGAAGTTTGTTATGGTGGCTGTTCTATCTGCTTGGTTCATTTTCCCCTGAAAAACAATGGCGAATCTACTTGACATATTCATTGCCACCGATGCACATGTCCATTCACCTTCATAGGTACAAGTTTGTGGCTACGCCACATGCCCTGGTAGCAAATGCGTTAACACTTTGGACGCCAAAGACTGGTACATCGGCACCGCCGGTACAACGCCAATGACAGTCGCGATCCACAAAGGAATATAGACCTACATGCATCTATGTAAAGTTCAAATTCAGTTATGACACTTCGGTAACGTGGAGTCTAAGTGACAGCTAAGGTCCGACCGAGACCCATATTTTAGTCTCGGCCGAGACCGAGACCGAGAATAAATTTGATTCTCGGCCGAGACCGAGACCGAGACTTGGTAGAAACAATAAAAAACGTATAAATTACATAAAAAATCCCTAGCAAATACCTATAGTAAGTCCAACGTCAACGTCAAACTAAATAGGTACAGCAATTTTTTCGGATATTTTCTTTTTTGATTTTTTTTTATGTAGGTACCCCACCAACCGGTATTCTAATTTTAGGTATTTTTATCGATAATATGATAGGGGTCGCTTACTCTAAATTATTCCTTCCGTTCATTTCAAACTGAAATTGAAGGCATTTCATGTCAATATGAGACCAATTACATCGCAGTAAGTTCGTGAGATGGCGTCAAACTCGCCAATTACAGTTCATTACGAATCTCGGCCACGGCCGAGAGTCCCGGCCTTTTTGGCCGAGAGCCGAAAGGGATATCTCAGCTCGATTTTTGGCCGAGAATGCCGAGACCGAGATCTCGGTCGGACCTTAGAGACAGCTTTTGTCATCGTAGCGTCTCGAAAAAGTTGAATTACATGGGTGGGCAAACGAGCGGCTTGATGGTTGCGCAACGTTGGATGTTCAAAATCTGCAGGCAAATGCCGAATTATTGAATTTCATTATGATCTCATTAGTAAGCATAATTAGAAGTACTTACATGTATACACATTACCGTTGCTTGACAATATTTACTGAAGAACTCATGGTGAAAAACAACGGACTTACAGCTGGAGAAGAACACCATCACTTTAAAGGATGCAGTTTTCTTCAACAACTTATGCAGCCAGTGTAATCTATATTCTGTCTCACATATTGCGTAACTGTAAAGGATTAAAAAACATATGAACCAGGATGTGACTTACATATGGTTTGGTCTGCCATCATCAGTGGGACTTAATGTTAATTACAAGTAAATAAGTAAAGGTTAGGTAAAGTATCAGTTTGAGGACGACTGTGGCACGTACCACCTCATTCCAAATTGATACTTAATAAATAGTTATTTATGGAAGTTACGATTTACAGTGACGAACGAAGTTTTGTGTGTCATGAGTGACATGACACATATCGTCGGTTGTAATATGAATTAATGTAACCACCAAATGACGACATTGAGTTAAATATACCGTTTGACTGCAAATTTTCTGCTCTATCGAACGGTGTATATAAAATATTGATATCCAGAAAAAAAATTCGAAAACGTTAACAAAAAATTTGCCATTATTAGGTTTATATGTTTTTTATTAACATATGTAAAGGTTTCAAAAAACCATAGACAATATTTTAACGTAAGTACGGATTTGTAAGTAGAAAATATGTCTTTCCTAATGTACTCACCATATTTTTATAAATGTCAATGCTGTAAGCGCCATCTGTATTGTATGGCTCATAAGCAATTCGGTTTCAATTTGTGAGTTACACTAAATTACGAAATCCACTTTTGATGATTATTAACGTATCTCCAATTTATTTCAATAATATTTAACGTAAGCACCAGTCATTTCCTGAACTATAACTGTGGCCGCAGTTAGTAACGGTGTGTCAAATAAACCTCTCAAAAATAAAACAAACAAGATATACATCATTTCAATAGGATAATTAACTAAAAAGATACAACATACTTTATAAATGTCAAATTCGTTTTGGGCCCTCCTGAAAAATCGTCTTTTGGTGGTAACATTAATTCATATTTACAACTGACGAATTATTCGCCACTTTTGAATTAGACCCTCTGACCATGCAATTAAGTTTTAATTTCGTTTCATGCCTGCTATACATTTCAAAATCGAACTTTATGGAAGATGTGGCCGTATCGTCACAGAATATTATAAGTATTGTAAGTACTTTACCACACAATTATACTTTGAAGTGTGGCCGTATAGCAGGCACGCAAAGATTTGGAATGAGATGGTGCATACTGCTATCATCTGCTTCAAACTCATTATCACTTCACACTCATATCTTTAGCTCTACTCATAGTCTATTGCTGCTTTTCTCACACTCACATTCACTATATGAATGTAAGAAATGTTTGCGTGTCACACTTGCGCGCGACACGTGTTTGAATAAGCTGGCTATAAAATCCAAATCTTTAAGCAAAAAAATAAAGGTTAGTTTATCTTTACCCTTGTTTTAAACCTTCAACAGTAGCCATTATATTATCTTCACTCATGTTAATAGACTTGACATCATCTTTCATAGCAGACTTTATCAAAGCCTGTGTAGTTTCTGCTTCTGTTGCACTAAACAACATTGTTTGTCTTTTTTCTGAAATCAAATAGGTACATTCAATGTTATACAGGGTGGTCCAAACCTTGACATCAAAAAATTTTTTTTAGATTCCTCACGTCATGAGCTATCAGAATATACCCCATGTATGTTAGCCGATTTTTTGTAGTTTTCGAGTTATGAATTTTTGAAATTTTTTTTTGAGAAATTATGGAATGAAGAAATTTATTAACAAAAAAAAACTATTGGGCTTTTTAACTAGTTTCTTTTTGTAAAAGTATAACTACAAATAAACCATTTACTGACAAAAAAATTTGCGTCCTCACTTTGATACAAGTAGGATAAAAAATACCAAATTCAAAATTTTACGTTAAAAACGCATCAAAATAGCATTAATGTACGTAAATAAAAAAAATGAAACGTATCCCAAGGATTTTTGGTAATCTAAAGACTGCCCTGGACCTTAAACCTTCGCAAGAGCAAAAAAAAAGTGATACTTAATGATGAGGATTTTTCGGAGTAGTCGGTCAAATAAATAAAAAAACTAAAAAAGCTTAAAATTTTCAAGTAGTCAAAAATTTCTTGAATAACTACACAAATTGTGTTTTCGTGGTATTTTCTGTTTTTGTTTATTGATAAGAACAAAAAAACAGACGAAAAGGCCATGGCCATAGTCGGATTTTCATAGTAAGTCAGCCTTTAAATCAACCAGACTCTAGTATTTTTTTGTGAGTACCTCTTATGGTGAAGAATATTTCTGCTGAGTATCAACGTCCTATCGGTGACAGTTTTTGACTTATGATTTTTTTTAGTTTTTTCTTTAATGTGTTGTATCTCAGGATGTATAAAAGCGAATTGCTTCAAATTTTGAAATAATGTTCTTTATTTAGATATGCATCGAATTTAAAAAAATGAATATCGATTGTCGTATAAAAAAAAGAAAAAAAAAGACCAAAAAATTTTTCATATTTTTTTTTGTGTACCTATGAAGTAGTGACACCTCTATTTTCTTTTTCTAATTATAGACCATACATTGGCCTACTAGTTGCCTAAGTATCAAAATTTTCCAAGCGGTACTTCTTACCAAAAATCGGCAGTATGTGTGGTCAAGTTCTGCATTCAATCGGTGTTTTTCAATGTAGTATACAAACTCTTCATTTATATTTGAGTTTTCTTATCAGGTTATCTTATTTAAGAGTAAATGCTAATGACAACTTAATGTCATCATGATGCAAGCTGTTTATTTCATTATTAATCGGCCGTTTATTATTTTAACTAGCGTAATTCGATATTATTTATGAGATATTAATTAAAAATAATATATTTCTTGAATATATATATATATACACGGTGGAATTTAATCGGTGAACAGGAACCCATTTTTCTAATTCAGTAATCGATGGCGGTCACGTTTATGTAGTACTTAAGTGGAACCAAGTTTTTTTTTAGCATAAATTTTTTTTATGTTCATTTATTGTCACCCTACTAATGGTTTAGTCTGAAAAGTTTAATACCTCTTTTCAAACTATCAGCCATAGAAACTTAAAACATAAATGAGCAATAACCACTCACATGCTTTAATTTTTGCGATAGACTCTATTCCTATGTAAAATAAGAGCGATGCATGGCTGATAGTTTGAAAAGAGGTATTAAACTTTTCAGACTAAACCATTAGTAGGGTGACAATAAATTTTAACTAAAGTTTAATTTCAACATAAAAATTTGTTATGCTAAAAAAACTCACTTGGTTCCACTTAAGTACTACATAAACGTGACCGCCATCGATTACTGAATTAGAAAAATGGGTTCCTGTTCACCGATTAAATTCCACCGTGTATATTATGCCTTTACTTTATTTTTAAATAAAAAATTTAGAAGCTTTTTTTTTAATTTATTTGACCAACTGCCCCGAAAAATCCTCATCATTAAGTACGTAGGATGCCCTGAAAATTTCGGGAATTTAATACTTAGGAACGTATATTTGACATGTGTTATACCTCTTTCTTACAAGCATAGTCTCATTATTCGAAAACACTGGCCACTTAGAAAAAAAAAAAACAATGTCCGATTTTCAATTGTTTTTTAAAGTCGTTGAGTCGCTGGTGAAAATGGAGCTGTCCCGCGAAAGTTTTAGAGCAATGATTTATTATGACTTTAAAAGTGGATTAACACAACAACAATGTGGAGACCGATTAACTATTGCTTTTAGTAGTGAAGCACCTTCAAAGACGACCATATACAGGTGGTATTCGGAATTCCAACGTGGCCGTGTGTCTCTTGCGGATGACGTACGTGAGGGTCGACCGAAAACGGCCGTTACCGATCAAAACATCGATGTTGTTCGCCAACTGATAAAGGAAGATAGGCATGTTACATATCGGGAGATTCAGGAGACTTTAGGCATTGGAATGAGTCAGGTACAAGTTATTTTACAACAAGAGTTGGGCGTGCGGAAGTTATTTTCCCGGTGGATTCCTCACTTGTTATCTGACGACCAGAAAACGGTACGTGTCAATTGGTGCCGCAAAACTTTAAAAAGATTTAATGGAGGAAGCTCAAATGCCGTTTTTAGTATTGTGTCAGGTGACGAATCATGGATTTACGCATATGAGCCTGAATCGAAAAACCAATCTCGAGTTTGGGTTTACGAAGACGAACCGAAGCCGACAAAAGTTGTTCGTTCTCGCAGCACGATCAAAAAAATGGTAGCCACGTTTGTCTCCAAATCGGTCACGTGGCGACTATCGCTCTTGAAGATCGAAGAACTGTCAATGCCGATTGGTATATAGGCGTTTGTTTACCGATTGTTTTTGCTGAACTGCGAAAAACTAACCCTAACCGCCGTATTATACTACACCATGATAATGCCAGCCCTCACACCGCTCAGAAAACAGACGACTATCTGAAGGGCGAAAACGTCGAATTACTGGACCATCCTCCGTACAGCCCCGACCTAAGTCCCAACGATTTGTTTACTTTCCCGAAAATAAAGAATCGGTTGCGTGGTCAGCGTTTTCAGACCGCGGAAGAAGCAGTCGACGCTTATAAAATGGCCATTTTGTCAACCCCCACTTCAGACTTCAATAACTGTTTTAAAAACTGGTTTCAGAGAATGAAAAAGTGTATTAAACACAAAGGAGAATACTTTGAAAAACAATAAAAGTACTTTTATTTCATTAAAATGCGTATTTTTTTCCGATTCCCGAAACTTTCAGGGCAACCTACGTATCACTTTTTTTTTTGCTCTTACGAAGGCTCAAGGTCTAGGGCGGTCTTTAGAATACGAAAAATTCCTTGAGATATGTTTTATTTTTTTATTTACGTACTTTTAATGCTATTTTGATGCGTTTTTTAGCGCAAAATTTTGAATTTGGTCTTTTTTTATCCTACTTGTATCAAAGTGAGGACGCTAATTTTTTTGTCAGTAAATGCTTTATTTGGAGTAATACTTTCACAAAAAGAAACTAGTTAAAAAAACCCAAGTTTTTTTTTTTATTAATAAACTTCTTCATTCCAGAATTTCTTAAAAAAAAAATTTCAAAAATTCATAACTCGAAAACTACAAATAATCGGCTAACATACATGGGGTATATTCTGATAGCTCATAACGTGAGGAATCTAAAAAAAATTTTTTGACGTCAAGGTTTGGACCACTCTGTATATTGCTTGTCAAACACTGGCATAGATGGCTATTAAAAAATGTTATGGTTGTTTCAAAATTATGCCTAGACGTGATACTTCTGTAGCAGTAAAAGTTATATGAAAAACACTGAAACTCGATTAATTTTTAAAGATGTTTAGGATTGGTAAAGACCAAGAACTTGAGGCTCACGCTACACCTTACACTACAGTTAAATACTTATGATCTTATGTGATTCATCTTTGCTAAAGCTGCATGAGCT
>JALPQI010026930.1:0-10260 GCA_025490895.1 Thaumatotibia leucotreta
GTTTTTATTATAACTATAATCTTATTTCGAATTTCTAAAATTACTAAGGTCAATGCGGGTAATACCGTCTTTCAGGAAAGTCCGTCTACCAACTGATTTCCACCCCTAACTCAACAGTGTAAGACGCATGTGACGGACTTGCCTCAAAAATAAAATATGCCGGACTTATCCACACTGACCTTACCTATTTTTACATATTTGTCATTAATTGAACAGAACAATATTAATTATATTATGAATCCGTAGTTCAAATATTGAAAATAAAATCAGCACTCAATAAGTAATAATCAATTTCATTTGAACGAAAATATTTTATCATAATCCAACAATATAATAATTGACTATACTAAATAAACAAACAAAACAAACAAACCCAAATTACTAATTTAAAATCCCCTGTAAATAAATGATGTTTGTAATAATGAGAACGAAATATCTCAATTCGGTGATATTAAAAAAGTTCTCAGCGATAACCCACTTCCCGAGGTAAATAAATATTGTGCCAATAGGGATGATGACTGTAGTTAAAATAAATTATTTAACATCATGCACGACATAATACACGAAGAAATTATTACTAAGATGTAGATTGCAGTAATTTTTGTACAGAACTTCTATTTAATAAATTGAAGAACTTAAAAGAGTAGGTAATTTGGCAATACTCAAACGTGACGTCACTTTTGAGTATTAATACGGACTTCGTGTCTTTCACCTGATGGTCTCATTGGAAAATCAGCGATGGCTTGCGCCATCATCACGCTGAGACCATTTCGTGGCTTTTTATTTTAGTTTTGTTTATATCTATACGTCCACTGTTAAACATGGCCTATGTTATGTCCCGCAAAGATTGCCACAATGACCAGTCCTGTGCCACTCGCGTCCAGCGGACTCCTGCGACCTTCACTAGGTCATCAGTCCAATTAGTTATAGTATGTATCTTTATTTACTTAAGTGTTACAAAGTGTACGAATAAATGATTATACTATTATATTTGTATGGTTTCAAAAAAAAGTATGTGTAAATGTCTTCAAACAAATAATCAGTTAATCACACTAAACAATCAAGTACAGTTCACCACAGCCAAGATAATTATATGCCGCCCATAAAGCGTCTAATCCCAACAGAATACAACATGAAAATTTAATCAGGAAGAAACTTCGCAAGTAAACCCTTTATTGCACTGGTCAATGGAGCGCCCGAAAATAGCAGTAGGTAGGTACTCTAGTCCCGAGTCCAAACACAACGCTCTGGTTTAAATTTAGTGAATTCAAATAAGGATCGAGTCCCTGTTATCGTAAAAGGATTTCTCAATATTTAATAATTATTTGACAATATAAGGTACACCCGGGTAAGACCGGACTATTTTTTAGTGAGTTGAAAGGATGTTACAAAATATAATCATAAATTTGTTCTCACTAACTTTTACCTGCAGATGTGTGATGTACGTGATAAAAATGAAATCAAGCTTTCAATATAAATTTACTTGATGCCGCTCAGCCGAACAGCTTAGGAGTAATCGACACTCAAACATGCACTATTTTTTTTTTTCAAGACACCCAACCGAAAAACCTTCTGGGCTTAAGATCGGACTAGTGTCTAATTTCAACTATAAAGTAAGCTGAAGAAGGTGCATAGCTTCCTGTTAAAGATCAGATCTCCAAAAATTCACTTTTTTTAAACGTTCGTAGCTCACGACTGATGCGGCTGAGCGGTTGCTGCATACTAGCGAGAGGGGTGGGGTGAAATGGCGTCATGCATAATATAGCCAGTGAGGAAAAATATTTCTATTTTATTAATAATTGCGGTCATCCGATCTTAGCCGAGTGTACCTTAATAGACAATAGTGTAAGTCAGGAAAAAACATTTACATTATTTAACTGAATAGTGCATAATTCTTTGTCTTCATATTTTATAGAAATGTTTTTAATCATATTTCTGTCACAGTTGGCTTTGATAATGTCGTATTTTTTTTCGGGTATTTCACAATTTTTCGTGTTTTTTTTATTTTTTTTTTATACCATTTCGGTGGCAAACAAGCATACGGCCCGCCTGATGGAAAGCAGTCACCGTAGCCTATGGGCGCTTGCAATCCCAGGGGTGTCACATGCGCGTTGCGTGTATTCCGTATTTTTCGATTTTTTTAAGAAATAATCATTGTCACTGTCAATGTCACTCCTTCCTTGGAATACCAACTGATTTTTTCTCGATGACATTGCATTCGCCTTTTGTAAGTAAAAAATGGAGTGATTAAACATTTGTTGAATATTAATATGGAAACTTTTATTGATTTTTTTCCAAAAAAATCGGAAAAAAACGAGCCGTTTGGAAAGAATCGAGATTATTTCCAGAAATTTTGAATAGTGTAGAGGGAAGTTTAATATAAATTATATGCTGAAGTTTATTGAGACAAAAAGATGAATTCAGACGTTTATGAATTTATCTTTTTGTAGTAGAAAAATATCATGTAGAAATATCTTTAATATTATTATAAAAATATCTTTAACATCTTTATGCGAATACCTAAATTTCAACTCAAAAGTTTATTGGAAGAATATGTATTGTATATTGTATACTTCTACCTACCGTAATATCCAAATGACGTAAAATTGTCCCAGAGACATGCCAATAATTTATATATGTTTAGTTTGTTTAGTAAACAGTAATTAAGTCAGTAATACATTAAATATGAACCAAACCTAATATATCACCAAATATTTAAAATTCGTGTATGCTTATTAGCATTTATTTGAAGAAATAAAACACGTTTGATGTCTAAGTAATATATTTGATTAAGCCATTTTGACGATATTTACCTATAACTCAAATGTTTTGAGGTTACATTTAGCTGGTCGCTTTTAATGATATTTTATTTTATTTTCATCATCATCATATTCAGCCGTTATTCCACTGCTGAGCATTGGCCTCTCTTCTTGTACGCCACTGGTCCCGGTCCTGAGCTAACTTCATCCAAAAGTGACCCGTATTCTTTCTTATTATATTTTAATAGCGGTAAATAGGTACTCATACAGACTGTCAAATTTTAAGCAGCTATTTGAGTGAATTGCGAAAAAATTGTAAACTTTTGACAATGCTTTAAATGTGCTACCTTTTTCTACTCTCAAAGATTGTTGGACATAGCATACCATACATTTTTATTTCTTTCTACTTTCGTTATACAATTGACGCAATCGTAATTTTTGTTTTGATTAAGACCAGCAACGACTGAGGAGCAAAATGTTTACTCTAACTATGGAACAGGTAAGGGACTGGCCCCATCAAAAGCGAGATAGCGATTGATAGCTCGGTTATAAAGATGAACAAAAGATAATAGCTCCCATGAAAAGAAAACAGACACCTTTGTAGCCACTCGCTCAGCTAGTATAGTTATTAGCTCAACGGTTAACTACAAAATTACGCCGAGTCTCTTTTCCTTACACGGGAGCGATTATCTTTTCTTGGTTTTATAGCCATGCTATGAATCGCTAACTCGCTTTTGGTAGGACCAGTGCATTTAAAAACAAATCAAAAGCACTAAAATGCAAACGTCAAAAGAGTATGAAAAGAATACCAAATAATACCTTTTATAGAGTTTTCAAAGGTAGCTGAAATGAATACCTGCAAAGTCCAGGAATGCTACCAACAAAGGTAAGAAAGTGGAGCGCAGTTTTTCTTATTAAATTTTCATGTTTTCACATAAATAATAGAGTACCCGGTACTCGGCTGGCGAAACTTTTTACTGATTCTTGAGTAGAATTACAAATCAGTTATAAATCTTGAAATGAATTTAATGAAAGCGGGCGAAATTTAAATGTTGAATAATGGAGGATTTTGGTAACTTCCGAGGTTACTCGGATATGGTAAGTTGAGGTGTGGCAAGGCATTTTTGTGTTGTTACGAAAGTTACCTGGAGTTTGTAGAGATACGATAGTCAACGTTAGTCTCTGGTTCCATGAAAAGCGATATAAGGTCTACGCACGTGATAAAAACTCAATAGCGACTGGACTTTATGCCAAATATTGAAATTCAAGCCCTATGTCATACATTCTAGGTTTAATTTCAAAAAATGATATTAAAATAGTGTACGCCGAGTGTTCCACGCGTCGTATACTAAAGGTCAATCCCCGACACGTTCGTCACACACATCTGTGGCCAGCTGTTGAGATGCGCGTCCAGGTCGTCCCTCCACCTCCTCCTGGGTCTGCCAGCTGCTCGCCTGTCTTGTGGCACCCATTCCGTGGCTATTTTAGCCCACCTATCTGGGTACATGCGGCAGACATGGCCGGCCTAGTCCCATTCAAGCTTGGCATGATACACATATAGAATTAAATTTAACAATTATTTTATAATATTAATAAGAAGTTACTTTATTCTACGAACATGTTATTAGTAGCTAATTCTATATTGATAAAATAACTCTGTTCCTATAATTCCCGAATAACAACAAATAATACAATTAATGAATTAATAAATCAATTTATCAAAACTTAATACCTAATTAACAAATATTAACGCAATGGAAATTAATATAGGTATTTAATAATTAATTTGCTTTCGTTTCAACTATCAAACATATTCAATAATACTGATTGACAGGTTTTAATTAAAATTCCTGGGATTGATTTTAAATCCTAATCATAACAAATATTTCATGTTGTAATTGTATAGTTATATAAAAACATAGCAACATAGATGATAGAATAATAGTTGACTAGATCAGATTATTAACATTTTATATATCGGTGTTTATTTTGAAAACTCTACAATTTACATATATACTTAAATTAAATGTAACAAATCTTTCGAACCTATATCTAAAATAGGTACTGATAAAAAATATTCCACGCGGATATACAGGGTGTAAGTCTAATACGGGCAAAGCTCTTAACGGGTGTTAGTTTACGACATAATAAGTACATTCAAATAACTTTTACTTCAAATTAGAGCAACAAAAATTTCCATACAAAATAATTCGGCGCGCAATGTAGAGCAACATACGCGAGTTAAGCACTCGTTGACAGCTAATTTCAAAAGCAGATGACATAACTGCTATATCAACAATAACAAATGTTCGCTCCTACATTGCTGCTTCGAAAATCTTAAAAAAATTCTGTGGGGTCGTTAGAGTAAGTTTAAAAAAACCTTGTAATCCATGATAACACTAATGAATCCCATGCCTGGTTTAATTGATCGCCCGTATTAGATTTACACACTGTATATGTCTCGAGCGATATTAGCTTTTTAATATTAAACCTAGAACTAGTATCAGGGCATTTTTAAAAGATACCGTACTTAATAGTCGTAACAAACCTGACTGCAATTCAGGCGTTTTAATGTGGACTTTCAAAATAGAAATAACTTTATTGAATTTAGAAATCGTCGCTGTGCCTACAAAAGTCGCTATGTGATTTTTTTGGATTTTAACGCCATTTTGAACTTTATGTCAATATCTATACGCTCCAAAAACAGCGGTGAGGCTATCTTCAATAGTTCCGGATTTGTGAATTTTAGCTAGGTGTGATTTCCATACATTATTCTCTTACTAAAAACAGTATGTGCAAAAATTACATGACTGTTTTATTGATATGTGATTTTAGGCACATAGCGAGTATTTTTTATGAATTAAATAAGAAAAAATCTGGCTCGATATGTAGTGTTCCGCACATAGCGATATTTTTGTACTACATCGAGTTAGTAGACTATGCTTGAGGCAACGTCTTACGACGGGTGCGCCAAAGTATTTATAAAATTGCAACTTAGATTATTGGAACTCCGAAATTTTTTCTTATACAATTTAACTTCATAATGATCGGTATTTAGAATAATCTTTGTTCATAATCATCATCACATAGAATTATTTATGTTCATAATATTGTTTATCATACATATTTTTAGTACTAACTTTTATGTTTATATAATTTTTCACTATACTTATTTTATGCTATATATTCTAATGTTATAGGTATTTATTTTTATCTGTACTGGTTTTATGTATGAATTATTTTTGTTTAATTAAATATAAATCGTACTATTACTGTAAACCCAAACCAGGTTGTGGCAGAGTAGGTACTGTACTAAACGGGTTCTCTCTAAACTTTTTTTGTCCGAAACGCTTAGGACATAACAGACTTGGTATAATCTATTTTGGCATCAACTTTATGAGACAGAAACATCACTTGGCTTAAATAACATCATCATCATAATTAAGGGGGCCTGGCCCCCTGTCGTTGCAGCATCCTCCATTCGGCCCTATTTTGGGCTTTCGTCTTGACATCTTGGTACGAATGGCTACAGCACCATTCCTTCCATTGAGCCATGGATGGTATTCTAGGCCTTCCTCTGCCTCTGGTTGCCTCTATTCTTCCCTCTAAGATGGTAATGTTTATCCCACTGTGCCGGAGTATGTGGCCTAAGCATTTAGCTCTGCGGTTTTCAATGACCGATATTATGTGTCTTTTTTCCTTTGCCATTATAAGCACTTCCTGGTTAGTACGCCTTTCCGTCCAACTAATCTTGAGCATTAACCTTAAATAACAATATTTCGAATATTATTTTGTCCGAAACTATCTTGGCATATCATTAATTACGCCGAGTGTTATAAGACAGAAATTAGATTTGCATTTTTTTTTTGGGCATGTAGCCACATCTTCCGGGGCAGATCCGACTCGGATAGGTTAGGTTAGAAGACTAAGGCCGGAGCTTTGCTCCCGCCTTAGTCTTCGAGGTTATTTTTTTTAGCAACCTAGAAAGTACCTGAGTACTTTTTTCAGTAACACAGTAAGTAACGTATAGAATATTACTACTACCTCGATTATATTGAGAGGTTGTAATTATTCCTTCTCTGTTATGCTAAAACAAACTATGCCGATACTTTTTATACACATCCAGATTAAGCTTCATCATAAATAGGAGCATCGAAATTATGCTCGAATAATATTCGAACAACGCGAAATCTGCCATAAAGAAATATGCTAAAGTTGAGTATGCCACAACAGTTTCTGCACAAAGCCCATTATGACTACATAGTTTATGTTATTCATAAAAGAATTATACCACAACAGAATGAACCTAATGGGAAAATGTTTATAAATAAACAATTTATTTCAAATAACTTTATGAGTATAGATTAATCTACTTGACGACTTTAGGAGGATAAAATTTCGAAATAAAAATCGTTATGAACATTGTAGGTAGAAGTATAATTTTTAGTAAGAAAAAAGGTATGAGAAAAAATTTTCGGAGTAATGATGATTATGAGTAAAAAACGGTATTAGTAAAAATATTCGAAGAAAAAATTGTATAAGTGCCAATATGGACCCTCTTACGACACTTAGCAAAATTTTCCTATCACTATTATTATTGAAACATGTTTTATTTTGTTTTATTGAAGGTCTTTCATTAAAATAACTATGTAACGAATATGATAAAGATGTGTGAATTTTCGTAATCAGTTATTTTAACCAAGTTACAAATAAGACACATAGAGACTTTGGACGACAGAAACAAAAATAGTTTTGTGATAAATTATTGGTAATATTTATTTTTCTCGTTGAAAAACCGAGATTTATTAAAAAAAAAACATTAAAATATTTTAAACTGAACATATTTATCAAAATAAAATATTGGCCTACTTTGAGTGAACAAGATTCAAAATAAACTGTTTTTTGTGTCTCCTGTAAAGTAGCAATAAAACACATAGCGATTTTTGTAGGAACAGCGACGAAATACTTTATAACTTTCACTAGTGGTCCCTAAAACCGAAGAAGCTAATTATTATCATGGAAAAGTCGACTTTGTCCCGTCAGTATTTAAACTCAATTGATTAGGTTGATAAAACAAAGCGATTAAGTACATAGATACTTAAATACATAGATAACATTCATAAACAAGGAGCAAGTATTTATAATAAAACATGCCCTTGCCGGGATTTGAACCCAGACCGTCCAGCTTTGTAGGTAGGTAGTATCAACTAAGCTAAAGCAAAAAATCAAATCGTATGAGTGAATCAACTTTTTGCAGTCTGTTATTAGCATGGTTACGGTCGCCTGAGTCACACAGGTTTATGCATAATTATGCTACTTAAACTATGCAAACATGCATTTTCTGGTGTTAATAAACAGTTTTCTTCATGAGCCATCTACAAACATGGACGATATGCATGTTTGCATAAATTGAGTAGCATAATTTTGCATAAAACCCACGTGACTCAGATGACCGTCATAGCAATAACAGACAGAAAAAAGTTGATTCTATCGAGTTTCCATACCAATATTAGGTGATTATATTTATACCAACCGTATAAATATCATTTAATTATCAAACCCCAGCAACATTTTTAACCGGAGAATGTGATTTTTATTCCAAACCACTCCGTATTTATTAAAAAACAGCTAGAATACTGCAATATTCAAATTAGGTACTTCAAGACAGTCTTTTCAAGAAAATGCTTTGACATTTCCTTCGTCCGATTTGACTAAGATCCAACGTAATTGAATATGTATGGACTCTTAAGACTGTATGGGTCGCATAATGGAGTGAACTGAGTTCGTGTATTCTTTTTCCCTCATTGATATTCTCGATTGCCATTTATCATCATCATCAGCTTGTTTCAGTCCACTGGAAATAGTCCTCTCCTATGCTTTTACCTCAGCGGTGGTGGCTCAGTGATTTAGACGTTTGACCTTCAATCCGGAGGTCGTGGGTTCAAATCCTGGCTCGTACCAATGAGTTTTTGCGAAACTTATGTACGGAATATCAGATGATATTTACCATTAGCTTTCGGTGAAGGAAAACATCGGGAGGAAACCTGCATATTTACATCCGCGAAGAAATTCAAAGGTGTGTATGTGAAGTTCCCAACCCGCTTAGGGCCAGCGTGGGGACTATGGCCCAATGCCTCTCATATATGAGAGGAGGTCTGTGCCCAGCAGTGGTACATTATTATAGGCTAAACTATTATTATGCGTTTACCTACGCGTATGGGCGCATTATCCATACACGGCATATTTTACGGAATTTTTACCATAACGTTTTATTATACTTTTTATTTTATTTATTTAGTGTTGCGCAGCCGACCAAGCTCGCAGCAGATGCTGAGTCTGAGCATATTGCCGTATATTGTTATTGTATTTTCTATTTCTCTTCTTTTTATACATCGCACGCCTAGATCTAAACAGTATCAACTCAAAAAAGTACTTTTTTCAGAAATCACAAAAAACTAGTTTTGGCGTTTGTATGCGAAACAAAAATCTAATTTTAAGATAATTGGCTCGAAAACCAGTATCTCAAATGACCAGAATCAAAACTTTTGTATTTGGGTAATAATAATACTTTGAGGATTTAGTATGGGGAGACGGTATCGCTATAACTTTCCTAACAAAACATTCTGCCAATTTCAGAGGGGGACGAGGTAGCACACATGTAAACGATCTAACTACAAATGCATTTCTTCTTCTCGTTACTACTCACGCACACTTAAACAATACCACAACACTAAGTTAAATTATCACACTAATACAGTAAAATTTCTATGCGGACACAATTTCAAACTATCGACGTAGGTGTAATCGAACCGATTAATATGGCTTTCAAGTGTCTGAAGATTATCGTATCGATATATTTTTCTAAACGTCATAGATTGACGTGCACCTTGGTACTATATATTGTTGTTTTGAGTATTTAAATAAAAGTAAACAGACAATTAGTAACAGTTATTAATTAATCAACCAATTTTAATACAAAACCGCCTGAATGTCTTGCCATTAACCTACTTCAATTGATTATGTTTTCGTTTATCCCGATCTTTGACTACGAAGGCTGTAACTGTAAGGAAAGTCTCGGTCAATCACGTGCATTTCGAAATCCGTAAATCAATTATAATATTTAATAAATAATATTAATTAGCGGTTGTGAAAGAAAACAATATATGTCCATACGAGTGTACATACGAGTATTATTTATTTTGTTGTAGTAAGAAAATTTTAGTTAGCTGGGGTAAAACTCACTGAGGCTAATTGTGAATACTCGTAAGGATACAATTTGAATACAAGTGCGTAGGTTACAAGGTGCGTAGGTGCGTATACATACAAGTTTTTGCAATAAGGCCGGTGATATTGATATTCCTTAGTGATATTTTAGTAAGTACCTAAATACAATTTATAATATAGGTCCAACTAGCGTTAAGTAGCACTTGTAACAATGAAGTTATTGAATTCGATAAGACTGTGTTTTTATTTACTTACTGTGAGAACTCTAATATACGTT
>JALPQI010026931.1:0-13362 GCA_025490895.1 Thaumatotibia leucotreta
TGGTGGGGTCAGTTTGCTAACGTCTATGCGATGTGATGATTTTCTGTACAATGAAATGGAAACTCGTTTAAACCTGTTTATAACCACTAACAAATGACAACGTGATCCTAACACACGAATCAATCATGATTATTGAGAGTTTCGATCGAAGATTCGAAACGCTCAATAATCACCTACTATTATACAATTTCGTTGTTTGTTTCTCTAACGCACGCACATATTATATTAACCTATTGGCTAGAAAGAGAGGCAAACAGCGAAATTGTAACTTTATAAAACGCGACCCAGTTGTATGTAGTAGTGATCCATTCAAATAGACAAGACAATACATGTTTAAAATGCGAATACAAACAAAACTAATGGCTATATGGACAGATTACAACCACATACAAGAGGAGCTTTTCTTAACTTTTTCAGCTATACAATCTTTGAGCAGAAATTATAAAGTAATATGTTCATAATACTGTAGTCTCGTTCTTCGGGACAACACAACATCATGACGATATTGCCATAGTTTAATTTATTTTTTATCAGACGATATATTCCACTATTTAAAATGATGTAAGGTAAGGTGGAAACAGCCATGAAAGAGCGAGTTAGATGGAAGCACCAGGAAGAGTGGAACAATCTAAGGGGGCTCAGGCATTCAAAGCTCTTTATGCACGAAGTAGACTCGGGCTGGAGCAAAAAGCTTTGGAAATATAGCAAAAGATAACTCAAACTCATAACAGGGGTGTTTACGGGACACTTTGGGGTCAAAACTCTCTTGGCCAAAATGGGTCTTTCTGACAGCATAGACTGTAGAATGTGTGGCGAGGAAGAACTGGAAGAAGAGACAATGAAACACTTGATGTGCGAATGTCATGCCCTCGCCAGACAAAGGATGAAAGACTTCGGAACTGGTTATCTAGAACCGAAGGAGGTCAAAACGTTACCGCTAGGGTCCATCCTCAAACATATTGAGTTGATAGAACAATCCCTGGGGTAGGCGAAACAGGGGGCAATTACACAAAAGATCCCAATGGGTCGAAGTGTATCCGTAAGGGCCTCGCAAATAAGATAAGATAAGATAAGGAAAGGTGGGGTAAGATGAAACGATTTCTTAGAATAGAAAATAAATATATTTTCTTAAACATTAGGTACATGTGTGTTTGACTTGAAATCGTCCTTCTCTGCTGGTCAGAAGGACGACTTTTTTGTCTTACCCCATTAAAAAACGGGTGTAAACCTTTATTAATGATGGGACAAAAGTATAGCTATAGCAGTTACATTTATCTGGCTATCCAATTGGCTATGTATAAAAGTATTAGTCAGTAAAAATAAAAAAAAAACGTAAACAAATATAGCCGACTCTTCATAACATTTGACGTCTTCGACATATATCGTGAATCACGTCCATAGATATATTTTTACATTAATACTAATAAACATCCATAATTTTAACTAAAATGTATACGAACTCAAGGTTAAGGTTTTAAGTTGGTGGTAAAACCAAGATTATGTTCTAAAAATACGTGACTATGAAATAACGTATATTAAAAATAGATCGTTAAATCAGGACATTTCATTGACACTTGTGTATATGTAGGTAGGTACATTATCATTATAATATAAATTTTTGAAATAACGAAACCTGAAAAAATAAAACAATAAGTGGACGTAATTATGCAAAAGAGAACCAACCCACATGCATTTTTCATTCTAATTAGCACCTTAAAGAAAAACAAACAAGTCAATCTTTAAAATGACTATTTCGTGTAGATTAGTTCCTTTTTGCAGAACTACGTTTAAGTGTAATAGACACCTCCAATTGTTCAATTGACAAGACTCTTTCCTTGTGACAGTTTAATACGGAACACATCTCACGTATCGCAGTACAATGATGCCACGTCTGTCGTGCATTGGAACGAGGATGGGACAACGGATAACCCGTCATTCGAACGAACCGGATACTTAAAGAATTTCCGGATTGACTGGTACATCAAACGGTCCTTTCGTACATTCTTTTGATGCGAAATAGCTTGTCAGAGGATTAACTGGGGAGAAAGAGAAATAAAGCCTTTTTAAGGCTCCGTAGCTAAGTCGCAAACGGAACCCTGGATTCATCATGCTCAACAAATATCAGGCATAAAAAAATATGCCGAAAATTTACCCTCGCACCCATCATGATTTTTCCAAAACCGTTTAACACCAATTTCCATTAATTTTAGCATGTTCAACGTGGAAGGGGGTATATTTACGAATAGGTACATGGTACAGGTGTTTCCAGAGTCACTCATAAAAAACCTTGCACATGACATTAAATATTTATGATGTTATGACTTACATAAGTATAGAACAACTTCTAGTATGTCAACAGCCTCTCAACGCCGTCTCCAAATGACGGTGCAACGACCGTCCCACCATCGTGGGATGCGACCTGGCCACAGCTGCAGTAGCGCAAACGCGTGAGCAGCCACACATACTCCAGGAGGTGTATCGTTTGTAAATTCAATTCATTCACTTTTAGAATATGACCAATAACGAAATCGCGCAGAAAAACACACTTAGGTACCCTTAAGATTAAGAGATTCAGACCAAACGAGCATTCGCTATTATAACCTCCTACTCTACGAAATTCGATCGTTACACGAAACGCGATTCGTTGATTTCGTAGAGTGGGGGATAGAATAGCGAATGCTCGTTTGATCTGCATGCACCTTTACAAAATGTCGAGGTCACGTAACCAATATGCATAAAAAATCTGTAGGTAGGTACCCCTGTTTTTCGCGATTTCGGTATTGGTCCCATACTCAAAGTTGCCTACATTAATATCCTGCTTGCTCTCTTCGGAACAATTTTGAAACAGTATACAAAAAGTGTTACTAAAACGTGATTACAAACTTTTTTCATTACCTACATTTTAGGTCCTCCCGTCTCTTTATGCTAGTTATTACGCAAAGTTCTAAACAAGACCGCATTATGAAAACCAGACCCTAACTCAATAAAATTCTGGATGCTGAACTTGAATATACTTTTATTTACTTCCATATCATAATTATCGTATTATATATTCAGAAGCGGTAATGTAATGACCTATATTAAGAAACCGGTGTCTGTGGCTGTATCATAATGTTAACATTAAAAAACAGTGCGTCATATTATTAACATTAAAGTATCGGTGTCAGTACATGTACATGAATGATAACATTATAAAGTCAACTTTTTTTTGGTTTTCTTCAATACATATTTATTTACTGTAGGAAATTTTTGTTCACAAATTGAGAAATTTCAACTGATTTGAATTGTTATATTTAGAGGTATTTTACTTAATACTACCACTGGATATCAATGTAAATAAAGGTAAATTTTCATTCTAAACTTATGATAAAGATGTAGATAAAGACTGTACATAATTATATTATGCGCCAGCTACATAAATAACTATAAATGGAAAGTTATTATTGCCAATAGAATCGAGTACAAACTAACACAAGCCATCTGACATTCCCATACATTTATTCCTTATCGCTTATCGTAGTTATTGTATACATACATACATCATCAGCCTATGATAGTCCACTGCTGGACGTAGGCCTCTCCTATTAACTATGCGTATAGAAACATAAATATGGTAAATGCCCATAATCGCCCCGCTGGGCAAGCTTGGCAATCGCAGTAATGTGTCCACTATGATGACGCTGCTGCCCATCATCAATCTTTTATCAAATAATGGTTAGTGACACTTCAATCCCTTAGTCGACTCTTACGACACCCGCAGGAGGAGTTGGGGTGGTGACAAATGTATTCTTACTGCCGTCGTCACACGGCTCAATCAAGTTATTGTATACGATTGCAGAATGATTGCATTATTTGTGTATTTATTTATCACACATATTTGTTCCTTGGTCATGGCTGTCTACGTATTTAAGTATCTATATGCATCTATCTATTATATATATCATCGCTTGGTACCCACAACACAAGCCTTAATTGTGCTTACCGTGGGACTAGGTCGATTTGTGTAAGAAGTCCCAAGATATTTATTATTTATTTATTCACAAAGATCACATACAAATGTAATTTACAGCATTAATGTGATAATTTTTGCCTATTTCTGACAAACACGGGAAGAGCTGGGGTGGTGGTAAGTATTCTTACTGCCATCGTACGCGGCTGATTTCTCACGATAGTCTAAGGCCTTGATTTTTCTGGCCGGCGACCGGCGACCGACGCGTGTCCGCCGCCGACGACGTTCGAATGTTTTGTTCGCGAATGTTTGAATGTGGTTTCTCCTACCAACAAATAAAACATGGAAGCCGCACGCCATACTAAATTGCCTTTCAAAAACGGTCCTGAATTTTAGTTGATTAATGTCACCCCCTGTTGAATGCATCACGACAATGAATTAGAATGTCAACCTATAAAAACTTAAACCGCCATTTATAAATAGTTGTGATTGGTCCATCAAAGTTTTGATTGGCGACATTCAATAAACATTTGTCAAAGATGTTGCGCCGAAATATGCGCGGTGTCACGAAAAGCGCTATGTCCTGCCCATCTTGGCACAATTGAACAATTGGTTTTGTGGGCATTTTTGAGCTGGCGTTAGACGTCCATGTTTTATATGGTCGCTGGGTTTCTCTGAAACGTCGCCGGCAGCGGGTAACCGACGACTGTTCAGAGAAACCACGGCCTAAATGAAATTGTGGTAAGGGTAGGTATGGAAATTATGGTAATTCTCAATTTCGACAAGCATTTATCACGAGCTGTAGAATTTGACACGAATTCAATCTTAAACATATTTTCAAGAGGAATTTGCTGGCGCCGGAAACGTAATTTGTATATTTAACCTCGGACTCGGAACTAAATTAAAGTACTAAATCACATTACAAATTAAGCTCGTTTTAGATTCAAAATGTATCCTAAGCTTGTTCGAGGAGACAATTAAAGTAAAACATAATTATTATCAGTGAAATGTGCATTTTTATGCAGATGTTTGCGAAATATATGTTATATACGCAAATCTGCACTGTGATTTAATCACTTGACTAGGGGTCAGCATCGTAACTTACAGCAATTTTGTCCAGCATATTTGAAATATTAATGTTTATGTGAATATTTACTAGGGAGATGATTAACCAAGTTTTATGTAACTCCCACAATATCGTAACAAATGTGCTTACCATAGAAAAAATCAACAGCGAAAGGCTGGTTGTCACGGGGTTCGAACCCGCATACTCCGGATTACCAGTCCAACGTACTTCCAATTACACCAGACGACCTTCCGTCAATCACAGAGAATTCAGTCAATAGTATTGTGAAACTAATCACTAGCGACATCTGTACTTAATGTTATGTATTTTTTTATAAACCCTACTTAACTATTCAAAATTTAATTTGTACTTTTTAACGACGTAACGTCAATTCAACACAAATGCTGGAAAACGTATGATGTCAGCAAATAGTAAACCTAATTACAAAGCTAAGTAACCAAAATGCAATTCTCAGCTTTCGATGGTTCCATAGATGAACGATTAGGAAAACCAAGGCAAGTTTTTCTGTCTGTCAAGTGTTAGGTACACTGAACCAATATGGAATTCTAGATAGACACAACCATGTCACAGTGACAATTAGTAAGAGATTTCTTACCATTTGCTTTATAGCGTCACTTAACGTCGTCGATTTATTATTTTACAATGCATAATTATGCTCAGAAAGTGATCTTTTTATTGGTAAACTTATGCACAGAAAGTGTTTTTTTTCGCACACGTGCGGGAATTAATTTTTATAGTAAATTTTCCGCGCGGCCTGGTCGGTACTGCCGAGATAGCATGTGTTTTCAAAACACTATTATTTTCCACATTTGTATCATAAATAACAACTTTTTGTTTACTGTTTTAGTGTTTATTTGTATTCTGCCACGTATTACCAGCCGTGAAACTGTTTTTCACATGATGGTCACATCGGAAGACCAGCGCTGGTAAAGGCTGGATGAGGCCATTTCGTAGAATTAACTTTTTTATTTATATTTTAATTTAACGAAGAATCGTTTACTACTTATGAATAAACTTATTTCTATTTCTACTTAACATAGTTCCCAAATGGCTTTCGCTGGTGGTACTACCACCGTCTTACCTGCCGCTAAATAGCAGTGTTTGCACTGCTGTGTTTCGGTTTGGGGTAAGATAGCCGGTGTAATTACTGGCATAGATAGAGGCAATCCATTTAAGTCCTCGGTGTACGCAGCGCATAGGCGATTTTTTGATCGCTATGTCCATGGGCCTCAGTTCCTGCTTTCCATCAGGTGGGCTGAGAGCTCAGTTGTCTGTTGCTCAGAGTCAGTCTGTTGTCTGAGCTCAGTTCGTGTTGAATTGACGTTACCTTCGTCACATAAAATGCCCTACCGTTCCAATGAGGGTTTTTAAAAAAGTATTAGAAACCCCTCATTGGTTTACGGTACGGAACTACAAAAGGTAACTTACTTCAATACCACTTGTTCCATAGAAAACCTTATCTTCAATCAATCCTAAGTGATACGTCACAGGCATGTTCCCGAAAACTCATCTCCTGTCGATGTGACGAAATCGGATTTTCGTCTGGTGATTTATCACTTCTCCCTTATTATTGAATTTTCTAAGGAATTTTATCAGATCATAGCTTTAGGGCGAGGCAATCGTCCCTTAAACCAAATTACGTGACTGGGTACCCGTATTGGGCCCAATTTCAAAGTGTCACAGTGACCTATCGTTTATTGACTTCGTGTTTTCGTTATGTGTGTATATACAGGGCGTCCCAAAACTACGGGGGATCGTCGATAGGGTAGTTAACATGTTCACTGCGGTAGGGGGTCTTTCGACCCATTACAAAGTATGGTTAATTATGAGTTAACTAGCTGAAATAAGATTTAATTATTGATACGAACGATTAGGTAGGTACATGTTGATAAGACTTAGCTAAGTATTCAGTCTCATCAATATTTTTTGAGAAAGAAAGGGACAAACAACATTTAGCGGCTTGTTAATTGTTTATGAATCTATATTTCCATAAAATCTACGTGATTGTAAACGACAGCGGATTCGTTTAAATTATATCACATTACAACATTTTGCATTCAAGTACGGGAAAATTACATCAATATTCGGTCTGCCTTTGCTCCGGTAACAAATTCGAAATTTCCATCATGTAAACATTATTATAACTCAATGCTCTTCGATTCATTTTTCCATATTTACAGAAGAAATACTCACATGAATAATAAGCTAAAAATATTCAAAAACCTTCTCCAATATAATGTAGCGAGTCAAGAATTCGGTCTCAGCGAATATTTTAGGGAATGTATTGAATATCATAACAATAGGCTATCGAATATTCTTCCCACGTCGATGTCTAACGGAGATTACGTTACACTAGATTCTGCATTAGAATCAAATCAAATCAAACGACTATTTATTCACGTAAGCCTAGTACGTATGTATGTAATTCTTTATTGTACAGTCGTCGTCAAAGATATCATTACGGTTTAGGCGCCAAAAATATATTTACGTAACTCTATTGCCTCGACATCAAGGTCGTGTAAATATATTTTTGGCGCCTAAACCGTAATGATGTATTTGACGTCGACTGTACACAAAACATGGTAAAATACGCATATTAACAATAATTTAGACGGTACAAAAGCGATCTTATCCCTGTAAGGGATCTCTCCTAGTTAACCTTTTCGCAAAGGAGTTGCGTATAGGAATCAAAATATAGACAAACATACACTTGTACTGTGGTGAATGGATTAGAGCAAAGTAATAAGCATTATTGAATCGTCAAACGCAATAGCAAGCTGCATTAAGAGCTTGCAGCATTTAGCAATTTTAAGCACAAACAAGATACACAGCACGATTATTAAGTAAAAACTATGTACTACCGGTTCTAATCCTACACCACTGACTGACTCAAGAAGAACCAGTAAGAAACTCAGCGGGACGATTTTTTTCGAGACAGTAGAATATTATTTAGGATGGATTGGCCGAAAGTTGACGGCAGTAAGAACTAAGAATACATTTGCCATCACCCCAACTATTCCCGTGAGAGTCAGAACGACGGGTGTACCTTCACGAATATACATATAAAATGAATAGGTACACCAAAAAAATGTACTAAAATTGTACTACGAGTATTTACTACTTTGAAAAACATTGTACCTCTTCACGAATAAATTGCAATTGAAAAGTACACACTCGCCGTCCTGACAGTCAGAACGGCAGGTGTATCCTAACCTAAGTTCACCATAACCTAAAAGACTAATGTTATTATGCCAAAAATTTACCAATTTGTACTCAAATATGCAGTTAAAACTTCAGCAATCCAATTTGTACTATGTGAGTAAAGGTGCATTTAGACGAAACGAGCATTCGCTCATTCTATCCCCCACTCTACGCACCTTAAGACGCATTAACTTTTTTTCATACTTATTTTGTGAACGCGCATCGCGTGTAGGCTTCTTTATGGAACTTAACTCTTAAATGGCAATGTACACCACAATGTACATAGTCATTGAACCACTTTATGTATTTTTTAAGGCAGAATTTATTGCTCTATATAATGGCGAGGCTGGAATGGAACGAACGATTTTTTTAATATGCCAATTTAAGGATAGTTAAGGATCCTTGAAATGTAATAATACATGCATGAAAAAAAAAAATTTTTACAATGTGTCTTATTGACTTACTGATGTACTGACACTTAATTTGAGTGAATTTTTCCTACTTACCTTGCCTAGTTTAGGAATATTTACGATTTACCATCTTCCAAGTCCATCATCAGAAGTCCCTACCTGCTGCTAATATTTCGAGCATTTATCTATTTCACTCTCATTACGCTTCCGTTAGAGTGACAGAGACTAATGCACGAAATTTACAAGTCCTAGCATTCCTAATGGTCAGTGGTTCCGTAATTGTTGGTATTCAATTTACACAACCGCATCATATTTCAAGTTGAAACGACCACGAAGTAGGTCAAATTGAACTGGCAGTGTTTGACCCAAAAAACAACAACAATAAACAAGGCAAGTAAATAAATGCTTGTAATTACGAAAAACGGAAAAGCTTATCGTTTCGATGTAATGTTCCTAGTAAACTTTGAAAGGTATGCATGGAACTTTGTAAGTCCTGAACAAACTTACAATAAGTAGGAAATCCTACAGTACCGATTCAAATGTTTAAGTTTACTCCGTCATCATCTCAGTCCACTGCTGGACATAGGCCTATCCCACTTAACTAAGCGTAAACGCATCAGGAGGTAATGTTCGGAATAGGTTGGCGATAAATGAATAGTTATTGACACTTCAAACACTTAGTCAACTCTTACGACACCCACGGGAAGAATTGAGGTGGTGATAAAATAAACATAGGTATTCTTACCACCACCATGCGACAAAAGCGTGGTATGTAATAAGTTGCCATGATTACGATGCCAGACGACTTTAGAGTAATATTTTTTTATCAGTGTTAAAAGCTAAATATTTTTCCTACAGATAGTGTTGCTGCTTTCAGAGCTTTTTTAGATTAGGAGGGAAATGCCCTACAACGCTGCATTCAGTAAAAAAAATATCTTTAATTAATCTTTCAAACGTCAATCAATAGGTATAATTATATATTGATGATAACGCATAATAAGTATTAAAATTTAAATCAAATATGCAAGGCAACATTTATGAAGAAAAAAGTTTTTTTTAAACATGTCGTTATCCGATCTCTAAAATTGTGCCGACTGCAGAAAAGATTATCTGACATTAGTAGTCTCGAAATGTGGTCAGGAATACATCGTTAAAGTTTGTTGGCATACTCATTTCCCACACTATATCTTCTGTTCGCTTCTTAGACGAGAAAATAGTCGATAGCTCACGCTTACTCGCCTTTAGTGAAACCAATATCCGTACCGTGAGTGTGTAAGTTACAGTTACGTTAACGTTTATTCGATACGAAAAGCAATAGCCCTACCATGACCTAGCCAATCGTAAACGAAAGGCAGCTAACTGTCTTTGTCACACTAATATGAAAGAGTGTCAGAGAGGGAAAACTACGATACGCTACCAAGCGTTAGCAATTGGCAACTTGGCTAAGCAAGTAAGCATCCAGGTGGCTTATGATGGTCACACGTTTACCGTTAACGTGCTACTCATCACTTTCTCACATTAGAACCTGACAGCAACAACGACAAATGACGAACTTTACTTTCCAACTCATGGTATTATTAAACCGCGATTAGAATGGTATTTGAAAGTACTATTGACACAAATTGACTTGTACAGTCGACGTCAAAGATAAAGTTACGGCTTAGGTGCCAAAAATATATTTACACGACCTTAATGCCAAGGCAATACAGTCGTATAAATATACTTTTGGCACCTAAACCGTAATGATATCTTTGACGTCGACTGTACACTGTTACAGTGTACAAGTCAATCTAGGATATAATTCATATATTCATAGTTTAATACCTTCGCTGCGGCAATTAGCTTAAGTAATTAATCATACCTTGTAAGGTCGAAAGACCCCCCACCGCATTGAACGTGTTAACTGCAGCGACTTACAGACAATAGATTAATTAATGCCTCACTACATCAGATCTATAAACAACTCTTTTCTTGGTAAATGTTGTGTCAACAGTACTTTCGAAACCCCTTCTAATTCCAGTTTGATAATACGGCTATGATGTATTGGAGCAAGCGTGATGGACTGCTTCACGTAATCGATACTTGCAAACTCATGGTACGGCGATAGTGCCCCAGAAAGGATTAAGGGCTTATGGGTAATTGAACGATATAGCACTGGACGGGATACAGACACAATACAACTGAACTGTATAACCGTACGTAACCGAACCGTAACTAATAATATAGTATGTATACTCCATTTCAAATACCATGGTCCGATGCCACTTCAAAGTTTTAGGTGGCATCGGGCCATGGTATTTGAAATGGAGTATACATGCAGTATGTATCACCTCGTAGAGCCAAGGAAGAAACCCATTAATATTTAGATCATACTTAACAACTTTTACTATGGGGACAAACTCGAATTCGCGAAAAAAATACTCTCCCATACAACGTGTTCATGATCACGCAATCAAAATGTAATGATAATCAAATTTTCTCAAAATTGCAAAATTTCTTAGGTAACTCCATTGTATGAGTAAGCGTCAGGTGTTTCTGCTGGCAGTCCCAATAGATGGCACTTCAGTACAAGTTTCAATGTCATAATTATATTGGTACATTGAAAATATTAACACTCAGTCCTTATAAACGTCAGCCTGTCTTAAAATTATGCAAATAATTTAGATATAAGCTAATTATTTCAACGTTGGGATATGAAGCATTAAAGGTACATACATTAATCATCATTTAAATGCCCTAATAGTTGATTTTATCTTATCGATGGCAACTCAAGCTATAATGACGAGTATTGGTACAGTGTCGGGTACTAGTACTTCCACCTTACGTATCTCATATGCTACATCTATTTGTTGTAAGTGATTGTGATTTACAATTCATGATTTCATGAATAGAAGGACTGAGGAACAAAAAATAAAACGTCAAATTCAATACGATTTTAAACAAATGGAAAAATGGGTCGAGTTTTGATTAAATGTTCGGGTGATTGACATGGGCATTGTAAATTGAAAAATAAATTGTTCCGGGAAATATTTTATTAAGCGTAAAGGCCGCGGTACACATAAGCTTTAAAGGTTGAGCCAAACTGAATGCGTGTGCGTGGCGTGTGATTTGTAGCTTATGTAAATGTCATATTAGATGACACACCGCTAGCGTGGAGTGCACGTGCGCGTCCAGCAAGCGGTGCGCTATCTGTATGGCTTGGCCTATACAAGGTGCCCACGAGGAAAGGGAAACATTCTAACAGCATATTCCTGAGACTAAAAGAAGCAAAAAATTTTAAATGAGTTTTTGGTCAAATCTAGAAAAAATATATTTTTAGTTTTTTTTTGTTGTTTTGAAAGCCTTAATACACAAAAAAAGGATTTTATTAATCAAACTATTGCAAAAAATGCACTTTAAAGTTTTTTTTTACATTTGCTAGGTAATTAAAATATTTTTGTTCATTTGTTTTCTGTCAATTAAGTGTGACAAGACTAAGACAACATGGTGACAAAATCGTTTCCTAAAATGCGTTTATCATAGCGTAACGGTCTGAAACGGTTATAAGAAAAAATCAAATTTTCTCTTAAAATAGACTGAATCCAGAAAACTTCATATGACATTTTTAACTTCAAATTTGCTCAGAAATCCGCTGTTGAATTATTTCCCTTTCCTCGCGGGCGGTATACCACATCTTTTAGAGTCGCCTCTCAGTCCATACATTTTGTTGCGATGTAGTACCAGAAACTAACGCATACATACTCGTACACTGCCACCGACGCACAATAAAGTAGCAGCGAATGTATTCTTCATCATCATCATCATTTCAGCTGAAACACGTCCACTGCTGAACATATGCCTCCCTCAAAGATAGCCACAATGACCGGTCCTGTGCCACCGGTATCCAGCGGACTCCTGCGATCTTCACCAGGTCATCAGTCTAACTTGTGGGGGGCCTACCCACGCTGCGACTTCCGGTACATGGCCGCCACTCGAGAACCTTCCCGCCCCGCGAATGTATTAGTTGATAGAAATTTAACACAATTTATGATAAATGGATAGTAAGCTAATGCTTTGCTTACCCGGAAACTATGTCAAAGTAACGATTAAGAATCATATATTAGCAATCTCTTAAGGTGCGTTTAAATCAAAAGAACTTCGCTGTTCTAGCGCCCGTTCTACGAAATCAACCAATCACGTTTTGTTTACCGATCGAATTTCGTAGAGTGGGAGGTTAGAACAGCGAATGAATTTTGAAATAGTTCTAGAATTGACTAAGCCTAGAGTTACAACTGGTTGAAAATGCCTATTATTTTAATCTTAGAAAATAATAATGTTTTCGGTTATCGCGAGGATTACACATGAAATAAACTGAAACACGAATAAACTCGCGTATATCCCGTGACAACCAGAGTCTTTCGCAGCTGATTTTTATGTAAGCACATCTATGGTAAGGGTCCATATTGGCACTTATACAATTTTTTCTTCGAATATTTTTACTAATACCGTTTTTTACTCATAATCATCATTACTCCGAAATTTTTTTCTCATACTTTTTTCTTACTAAAAATTATACTTCTACCTACAATGTTCATAACGATTTTTATTTCGAAATTTTATCCTCCTAAAGTCGTCAAGTAGATTAATCTATACTCATAAAGTTATTTGAAATAAATTGTTTATTTATAAACATTTTCCTATTAGGTTCACTCTGTTGTGGTATAATTCTTTTATTG
>JALPQI010026933.1:0-11257 GCA_025490895.1 Thaumatotibia leucotreta
GTGTGGGTTTATGAAACGAACCAAAGGTGAGTTTCATAATAGCATCACACGAGTGTTGTAATGCCTGATTACGTATAGTTGCATACACTACTTTATCTACACACATATCATAAGTGCTCTAAGATGCGTTCAGAAACAAAGCTTTCTCATATTTGGCTCTCTACTTTTGCGGCAACAGGTTGTTAGTTGCGGTCATAGCTGCATTGAATATGTCCGGCGGAGTGCTCATATCGTTATCCGAGTCTCTGCCACTCATTATCAAGTAATTATCAGTATTATCACAAAGTATTAAATTTTTTTCACAATTGTTCACTAGTAGTAGTAAGCCAACAAACAAAAGACAGCTGCTCGGAATGGCAGCGATTTGAATCTCTGTAATATTTTTTTAAATCATATACAATCGAGTGATGTCCCTAATCTTGTGTCACTCGATATGAAAATATCGTCCGATTGTAACTGAAAACCATACTGAATTAACTTTTTGTGTCGATGACTGGCTGAATACCTATAGATACCAAGGTGCTTAGCCAAGTTGCCAATCGCTGGCGCTTAAACGTCAATCGTAAGCGAAAGGCAGCTAACTGTCTTTGTCGCACTAATGTGCAAGAGTGACAGAGAGGGAAAACTACGATACGCTACCAAGCGCATGCGTTGGCAACTTGGCTAAGCATCCAGAATAGACACCTCACTTGAATCTGACAGCTGTTCCAAATTTAAAACTCATAACCTCCGGAAAAATCGTATATAATGTTAACTTTATGTATGTGCCAAGTTCTGATGGTGGGTAATACTGATCATTGTCTATTGTTTCTGAACGCGTTTAGAGCACTTAACGATATTTGTGTAGATAAAGAAAATTATAAAATGTGGACGGATTCGAATGAGAAATAATTAATATTGTTAATTCCTCCCAATTTTTACGATTATCTATAATATCTATTTCGGTTAACGTGTCCGAAAAGCTTCCAAATAAAATATCTCTGGCTTCCAATATATTCGTCAAAACCATCAACTTCATATCCATTCTTAATAAATTTAAATATTTTATTTTATCTAAACAACAATTTGCTTTAAAAAAAATTAAAAAATTTTTTTAAACATGATTGTAATAAAGCATGGGTAATACCCCAATCAGCCAAGCTGGACTAATATTTTTTATTAGTTTACCAATATTAGTTACCAGTCTAATAATTATTTTCGGGATACAGAAAGTATTAGGACTTGTAAAATTTTTACTAGTAACTAATAACTAATATACTTGTAAACTAATAGTTACGAGAAATAGGCCCCTGTACACACAAGCAATTAAATAAATGAAATAAAATGAAAAATTATTGTTCGTTTGATTGACAATGACAGTCAAAGACGTACTTCAGGTAGCGATATCATTTTAATAAAGAGGTTGATATAACATAACTGAAAATTGTTTAAGAAAACCAAGAATAATAGAATATACTTTAAAATAAAACTGTTTTGAACATAATCAGCCCAGCCGTTTTTGAATAAGTTTGGAACCCCACACTGAGCCTAAGCTCTCTCTCCGACTATTCCGACATGCTCTTGGCCGGTTTTTATTAATCTATGGATACTACAATAGAGAGGGTACTTGAATTTTGAAAGCTGTTTAAAATTTTTCATCACACCTGTTCGGTAAGTGCGCCAATACGCTGCGGTGATGCGCGCCATGGGTGCGTCATTACGTCATAGTAGGCCGTTAAGGATTTTCATACAACATTACGTCGCACTAGCGCGGTCCGGCGCACGCCGCGCGCCGCGCCGAGATTTCTTTTATGAAAATGATGAAATTAAGTCATCCCTGATCTAGACCATTTTAGAGTAGTTTTGTGAAAATATAATGTTTTATTTACTTTTTTGCATCACAGGTGTGATGAAAAACATTGTGTGTACCACGGGCGGTACAAGAATTATGAACTCGTGTGAAGTAAAGCCCGCGCCTTCGGCTTGGGCTTTACTTTCACACTCGTTCGCAAATTCTTACTTACCGCCCTAAATACACAATGTACTATTTCACACCTCATGCTCGTCAAAGCCGGATTATACGTCGTATAAACCCCCCGAAAAGCAAGACATTATATCCTTTGGCAAAAAGCGGGTCCCAATATCGTATGAAATTTGGGCATAGTTATGGAATATCGAATCAAGCGACTGAAGCCTTCTGTCGCTTGATTCGATGTTCCATAACAATGCCCTTTTCATTATCACCCGCCGGGCGATAATGTTATTTCACTATTTTGCTATAACGATAGTCTAAATTCGTTAAGTCAGTTAAGAAGGGCGGTTGTACCGCTTTGGCTCGCTCGTCGGGCCTCCGACCCACCGGGCTCGCATTTGAAGCACCCCGATAGTGACACTTCAGGCCTTCGGTCTTCCTGGGTTTATTTAGAAGCTTGGTAGCTCAATTTTCCTGCAGATTCTTCTTCGACCTTGCTTTAAATTTCTTCCAAGTGACACTTGGGCCCTCTAAGTGAAAGTCTTCTCTCTGAACTCTGGCTCTGGTGATCCGGGCCGGGGGCTCACCTTTCGGCCTCGCAAACCTAAGGGACGGCCCTACGTCCTACGGCCTATGCAGGTTGTCAAAACGATCGTCGGATCCATTTTAACGTTACACCGTTACCGTCGGCTGATGTGGTAGTGCTGGGCTTTGGCGGCTCGGCTTTCGGCCTCGCAAGCTGGCGCGTCTTTGGGTGCCGTTTTTGGCTGTTGGCCCTACGCGGAGCTCGGTTTCAGTCCTCGCTGCAGTTCGAAGCGAACCGTTGGGCCCTCTGGTTCGATTGTGCCTTGGGCCCTACACGGATGTCGGTTTATTTAGATCCTATGGTGTTTGAAGAAGCATGGTAGCTTAATCTTCTCGCTTTAAATTTGCAAGCGACGCGCTTTGGCCCGGTCCGGTGTAGGTGTGACACGCTTCGGCCTCCGCGAGCTCGGCTTTCGGCCTTCTTCCCTGAAGCTCGCCCTGCGGTCTCGCTCAACATCAACAACTCGATTTACATTGGTTCCGGTAATGTTCCAGCCCTCACGCGGCGTGCCCTTTAGCTTCGCCCAAAATTAGCGGGATGGGAACTTCCCGGGCCCCCGGAGCGAAGCTTCGGCCCTCTGCGGAGTCGGTTTTTGAAATTCTATCCAACGTTAAGGAATCTCCAAATTCACTAAAAGGTTTTAAATAAATAAAATAATTAAGAAATTAAAAAACACGACTGCCGTTTTAAGCGAACTGAAAAGTAACAAATAATTCCTTCTTCAGAGTTCACTAATTCTTGTGAGCGTGTCTACATAATAGGCGCGTGTCTTATTGCTTACTATATTTAGTTTCGATTGCAGTCGGGGAACCTCCATATATTTATATTTTCCGTAATGAAAGGTTCCCCGACTGCAATCGAAACTAAATATAGTAAGCAATAAGACAAGCGCCTATTATGTAGACACGCTCACAAGAATTAGTGAACTCTGAAGAAGGAATTATTTGTTACTTTTCAGTTCGCTTAAAACGGCAGTCGTGTTTTTTAAATTCTTATAATTATTTTATTTATTACGCAGATGTGTTAGTATTCCTTAGTACCGGTTTTTATTTTTCATACTACTTATATCTCATATTAATCTGCAATATATAGATATTTTAAAGCACCTTTTCAAAAACAGCACGAGTAGAGTCCAACTAGAAAAGATAGGCCCGCCAATACAACTAGAACGTGGAGTAAGACAAGGCGATCCCATATCACCGAAAATTTTTATCGCAGTGCTAGAATCCATAATAAGCAAGCTGAATTGGTCTGGACGAGGATTGCTTATAAACGGCCGATATCTACACCACTTAAGATTTGCCGACGACATAGTCTTGCTCTCAGAATGTTTTTCAGACCTGAAACACATGATTCTCACCCTGCAAGCTGCTAGTAGAAAAACAGGACTAGAGATAAATTTCCATAAATCTAAATTAATGACTAACAGTACAGAAACACCACTGCATATTGAGGACACCAAGACTACATTTACCTTGGTAAGCAAATCTCATTCGATTCCAAAAATATTGAACACGAAGTCGACAGAAGAATTAAAATCACTTGGAATAAATTTTGGAGCCAAAAAGAAATTCTGAAAAGCACAATGCCTATTACATTAAAAAAGAAAATCATGGATTCATGCTTACTTCCATCTCTTACATACGCCTCACAAACATGGAAATTTACTAAAAATGTTAAAAATAAAATCACTAAATGCCAAAGAGGTATGGAAAGAAGTATTACAAATATAAGAAAAATTATGAAAATTAATCACAGCATAATCAGATCAAAAACCAACGTGATAGACGCGCTCCAGTACGCAAGAAAGCAAAAATGGAGATGGGCAGGACATGTCGCCAGAATGAAGTCGAATAGGTGGGCTAAACGAGTTACCATATGGCCAGGACCACCAGGCAAACGTACCAGCGGTAAACCACACACGCGATGGTCAGACGAGATAATAAAAGTCGTAGGAAAAAACTGGATACAAAAAGCACAGGATAGATCGGACTGGATATCTCTGGAGGAGGCCTTCACCTGAGAGGGGGTTCTTGCGACTACAATTCACAATTAAACTAATTAATTTAAAGTAATCGTACAAATAATAAATTGACGACAGTAATGTTCAAATAATTATGTTTAACAAAAAAAATGAATTTTATTTTATTTCAACTGGACATTCAATACATAACTTTCGTTTAAAAATAATAATGTAATAAAATAATATATTGTTGACATTGTACCGAGTATGGCAAGAAATAAAAGGCTTTTTTATTTTATTTATATCTCATATTAGGTTCTGTCAAAGCGTTTGCACGTAAAACGTATTGTCAATGTTTGAAAGGAAAACGCAATGTTTTGATAGTATTGTATCTGTATTGCAAGATTTTGAGGAGTACGATTTATAAGAAAGGTATACATGTACGTACTTTTGTTGACAAGATATATCAACAAGAATGTGTGATTGTTTGTAAGTTTTGTACATTCATCCTTTTACAGATGTCCGTCGTCTCACATTAGCCTAGCTCAGAAAAGCAGGCTACTAATGTTAATGGCAGAGAATGAACAGCTACGATGTGGTAAATTATCAGCAACATTTACCACCAAAGACGCGGCCAAACTTTGGCAGGATATAGCGACCGAACTGAATGCTGTTCCAGGGTGCTCCAAAGATTGAAAGGCGTTGAGAAAGGTAGGCTTTGTTCATAGTCATTATGAATAAAGAATAATAAAAACTTTCTGAAACTGGTACATATTATATGAAGAAATAAAGACATTAATAAAATGCCACATTCTCTGCGGCAATTTGTTAAAGTTGCAGTTAACCATATTTTGTATTAGACCTTTCGGCCTAATGCAACAGCAAATGAAAGCAGATCATATATTTAATGATATATTATTGAATGATATAAGAAGTATTTTTAAAATTCATTTTCCCTTAATAAAACCTTTTTTTTAATTCCAGTTTCACGATTCAATAATACACAACACAGTAACAATGACACTGTAGTGTTGAAAAGTTGTTGAAATTGGTAAGTATAATGTAAATGGCGATGGTGGCTCAGTGGTTTAGACGTTTGACTTTCAATCCGGAGGTCGTGGGTTCAAATCCTGACTCGTACCAATGAGTTTTTCCGAAACTTATGTACGGAATATCAGATGATATTTACCATTAGCTTTCGGTGAAGGAAACCATCGTGACCTGCATACATCCGCAAAGAAATTCAAAGGTGTATATGAAGTTCCCAACCCGCTTAGGGCCAGCGTACTATAGCCCAATCCCTCTCATATATGGGAGGAGGCCCTGTGCCCAGCAGTGGTGGGACATTATATAGGCTAAAATACTATTTTTTCATTTTATAATGTAAATAATATTTATAAACAGGGCCCGTAATTTTCATGCCGATGACATCAATTTGACGTCACGCTCCATTTAGGGTGATCTGAAATAGTTTTATTGTTAAGTATTAATCATTAGTCGTCAATCATTTTAATCACGTACAATTATTTTTGAAATAAACTTTATTATTTATTATTATTATTATTAATTAACTTCAAAAGTAGTCCATTTACACATGAAATAAAGAATACCTACTTGATACGTGAAACGTAAATAAAACTATTTGATTTGTTTTTATAAATAAATTTTATGAAATGAAATTGTAACATATTTCAATAATTTCGTAAAAAACAGAATTCCTCTTTAACATACAACACGTATCAACTTATCAAGTAGGTATTATTAATTTCACGAGTAAATATACTACTTTTGAAGTTATTTCTACATGATTAAAATGATTGACGACTAATGATTAATAAAAATCAATAAAATTATTTCGGATCACCCTAAATGGAGCGTGACCTCAAATTGATGTCATCGGCATGAAAATTACGGGCCCTGTTTATAAAGATTAATGCATATTTTTAACTAATACATATTTTGTTATTCCAGTTGAAGACCAAGAAAACCAAACCGTACCGGTACAACATCATCAACCCTAGCCACCTCAAAGAAAATCAAAAATTAACATGAAATCTTTGCTAAAGGAAAAATCAGAAACAAAAAAAAATAATCTGAGGAGAAATCGGCAACAATGAAAGAAAATAATTTATTAAGAAATGAACAATAATTTAAGCAATTTAGTTAATGTATATCATTCTTTACATACTTGTACATTACCTCGCTAAGTTTAGCTTAACTGTTTTTTTTTTGCCTTATTAACAAGTATGTTGTTTGATTTTAAGATAAATATTATTTAATTGAGAAGTTAAAGGGCCTGTTTCACAATGTCTAGTCAACGCTATCTGTTAAATAACAAATACCACTTTCTATTTATCTGACTATGTATTCTTACTGCCGTCACCACACGGCAGATTATTATTAGTGTTAATAGACTCTAAATATTAATAAGTAGGTATGTTTTGAGGTTTTAAGATGAATATTGTTTGATTTTAATAAACCAAATATAGAACTAAATTTATAGTGGTTATAGGTATAACCATAGATTTATACCCTCGTTGTTTACCTCAGTGGGTATAACCATTTATTAAGTAATGTTGATTGGCTTTCTAGAAGAAGACTTTTTAAGAAACTAAAACAAAACTGTTATGTTACACAAGTACCTACCTAAATACAAATAGTAAACTACTGTTGATTGAATAAATGTTTTTAATATCATTATCTCCTTTAGTTATCTTTCCTCTTGGTTTAAGGTATTATAAATGACTAGCAGTTACCCGCGGCTTCGCCCGCGTTCTAATATCTATTCACTGCATGTTAATGTTTTCCCGCGATTATCTCGCGTTTGCCTTAACCGATTTAAGTGTGGCGGATGGTGCTTTTACCCGCGGTTCGGCCGCGTTCTATAAATTTTTATCACGGTCGTATTAAACTAATATGATGATGGCTATAATGATGGCGAATTATTTTTGCAATTTTGACTTCAAATTCCATATGAAGAACTTTTCATCTTCTCGGTAGGTATCGATTTTTATCAATATCTTATTTTTATCTTTAAAAGTTTACTTACACACTCACATAGGTGATTGTTGTGTTTTGATGATAAAAACTATCATTTGTCGTTTCCCAGGCCTAACAAAGATGACCATAATTAGGCGAGCTGATTAACATTTGAAGTAACTCAATATTGTTGCCGTTTCTTGCAAATTTGACTTCTGCTTCATTATGATGAACAGATCAGTCAGAACTTCAGATTACCACCGATTTTTATGACGGACAATATCGAAACGGAAATTGAATAGGCAGCCTTTTTTGCAGTTTGTTAAGAACCTCTGGGATCCCGATACATCGATTTACACCATTGGATCAAAAATGTCGAAATTTATGGTGACGACTGTTTTGACTTTATAAAAAACACCTTGGATACACAGATAATATATATGTACTTTTGATTACTATCGCATGAAAACTCGGGAAAACTTAAAAGGTTATTAACGTTGGTTAACATGCTATATTGAGATTTTTTTTATCAGAAATAAACACTAAAACGATACCCCTGTCATAACCCGCAAGCCCATGAGACCATAACAGAGAAGATGGTATTTCACATACACCTCGGTACAGCGACACGATAGTAGACTATAGAAACGATAACCATGTTGTTTTTTTACTGTTTAACCTTTTTACCACTTTCAAGAGTTCAATTCTCAAAAACCCTAAAACATGTCTTTAGTCATTTATGTTTGGGAATACTCCTGTGAAGTTTCGGATAAAACAGTTTAAATAGTCAAGTTTCCCCTACAAACTTTAGACTCATTGCACCCTCTAATGAGTGGATTTTGACTTAACCTTTTTTAGAGCGCCCCTACACCCTCAAAGAAACCTACGCGCTATATTTGGAATCTCTAGAACCAGAAATGAACATAAATAATAAAATTATATTGATATTTTTCGAATTTTACCCCATCACACCATAACCGTGTACATAGTATTTCACGTCTGCCGCGTTAAATTTTAAAATCGTTTTTGTGATCTACGTCCCGATAAACCATAGAAACGATACCCAACTTGATTTTTTCACTTCCTCACCCTTTTTACCTTTTTCAGGGGTTAAATTTTCAAAAAACCTGCAAACATGTCTTTATTACTTTGAAGAATACTCCTAGGAAGTTTCGGACAAAATATTCCAACTAATTTTGTTTCGCCATACTAACTTTGAACCCCCATTGCACCCTCTAGGGAGTGGATTTCGACATAACCTTTTTAGAGCACCCCTACATCCTCAAAGAAACCTACGCGCTAAATTTGGAATCTCTAGAACCAGAAATGATCATAAATATAAATAAATAATAAAATTATATTGATATTTTTCGAATTTTACCCCATCACACCATAACCGTGTACATAGTATTTCACGTCCGCCGCGTTAAATTTTAAAATCGTGATTGTTTTCGTGATCTACGACTCGATAAACTATAAAAACGATACCCATCTTGATTTTTTCACTTTGTCACCCTTTTTACCTTTTTCAGGGGTTGAATTTTTAAAAACTTTAAGCATACCTTTACTCAATTACTTTAAAGAATACTCTTGCGAAATTTTGGATAAAATAGTTCAACCAATCTTATTTCGCCATACAAACTTTGGACCCCAATTTCAACCCCTTAGAAGGTGAATTTTGTAAAATCCTTTCTTAGTGCTCGTCTACACCATAAAAGGAACCTACGTGCTAAATTTGGAGTCTATAGGACCAGGGGTTTAGGCTGTGCGTGCATCTTTATCAGGGAGCTTCTTCTTTTATGTATATAGATAAAAGATAAATAATAAAATTATATTGATATTTTTCGAATTTTACCCCATTACACCATAACCGTGTACATAGTATTTCACGTCCGCCGCGTTAAAATTAAAAATCGTTATTGTATTCGTGATCTACGTCCCGATAAACCATAGAAACGATACCCAACTTGATTTTTTCACTTCGTCACCCTTTTTACCTTTTTCTGGGGGTTGAATTTTCAAAAAACCTTTAACATACCTTTACTCAATTACTTTAAAGAACACTTTTGCGAAGTTTCGGATCAAATAGTTCAACTAATCTTATTTCGCCATACAGACTTTGGACCCCCCATTTCAACCCCTTAGAAGGTGAATTTTGTAAAATCCTTTCTTAGGCCACGGTCGTACTGCACACGCCGCACGCAGCCGACAACGTCCCATCGCACGCAGCCGGTGAATGGTGTGTTCGGGAATGCTCGGGAGTGGTCGTTTTCGCCCGCTGCGTGCGGCGTCCCCCCGCCATACATCATTCAGACGCTGCGTCCGACGGGACGTTGTCGGTTGCGTGCGGCGTGTGCAGTACGACCGCGGCCTTAGTGCTCGTCTACACCATAAAAGGAATCTACGTGCCAAATTTGGAGTCTATAGGACCAGGGGTTTAGGCTGTGCGTGCATCTTTATAAGGGAGCTTGTCAGCCTCTGTAGCCTAGTTGGTAGTGACCCTGCCTACGAAGCTGGAGGTTCCGGGTTCGAATCCCGGCGAGGGCATTCTTTGTGTATTTATTTATCACAAATGTTTGTTCCTTGGTCATGGCTGTGTATGTATCTAAGTATCTATACGTATCTATTTATTATATATATCGTCACCTGGTACCCACAACACAAGCCTTAATTGAGCTTACCGTGGGACTAGGTTGATTTGTGTAAGATGTCCCAAGATATTTATTTATTTATTTATTTATTTATTTATTATTAGCTTCTTCTTTTATATATATAGACAAAAGATAAATAATAAAATTATATTGATATTTTTCGAATTTCACCCCATTACACCATAACCGTGTACATAGTATTTCACGTCCGCCGCGTTAAAATTAAAAATCGTTATTGTATTCGTGATCTACGTCCCGATAAACCATAGAAACGATACCCAACTTGATTTTTTCACTTCGTCACCCTTTTTACCTTTTTCTGGGGGTTGAATTTTCAAAAAACCTTTAACATACCTTTACTCAATTACTTTAAAGAACACTTTTGCGAAGTTTCGGATCAAATAGTTCAACTAATCTTATTTCGCCATACAGACTTTGGACCCCCCATTTCAACCCCTTAGAAGGTGAATTTTGTAAAATCCTTTCTTAGTGCTCGTCTACACCATAAAAGGAATCTACGTGCCAAATTTGGAGTCTATAGGACCAGGGGTTTAGGCTGTGCGTGCATCTTTATAAGGGAGCTTCTTCTTTTATATATATAGACAAAAGATAAATAATAAAATTATATTGATATTTTTCGAATTTTACCCCATTACACCATAACCGTGTACATAGTATTTCACGTCCGCCGCGTTAAAATTTAAAATCGTTATTGTATTCGTGATCTACGTCCCGATAAACCATAGAAACGATACCCAACTTGATTTTTTCAATACATTGATTTAAACTTTCACGATTATCACTCATATTTTACAGACAAACGGGTCTTAATCGCGTAAACTTACGTTTAATTATATCCTGACGTTTTGATTTTTTCACTTCGTTACCCTTTTTACCTTTTTCTGGGGGTTGAATTTTCAAAAAACCTTTAACATACCTTTACTCAATTACTTTAAAGAATACTTTTGCGAAGTTTCGGATCAAATAGTTCAACTAATCTTATTTCGCCATACAAACTTTGGACCCCCATTTCAACCCCTTAGAAGGTGAATTTTGTAAAATCCTTTCTTAGTGCTCGTCTACACCATAAAAGGAACCTACGTGCCAAATTTGGAGTCTATAGGACC
>JALPQI010026935.1:0-20566 GCA_025490895.1 Thaumatotibia leucotreta
AGCGAAAATTGCCTCGCGTGATCGCACTCAGTACCTACCCTGTTCACTACAGCTACATGACCCAAAAAACACCATGTAATGTAAGCCTTACTTACGCCATGTTTTGTGTTCTCCAAAAAGGACAAGTAAAATAAAGCATACCCGAAAACACCAACCGCCACAGCAGCTTCCCTCAGAGCTCGCTCTTGGTCCATATCTCTCAGTGTTTCCGGCCTTATCGTGGCTGTGTTACGCGGTTGCCGCTCATTCTGTACAGCTGAGAACAAAAATGAATAAATATATTACAATTTTAACATCAGTGTTCAGTAGGCTTATGTTATGATGGTCCAGTGTTTAATCGTTTGTCGTCGTTGCCGTCATGCTCTAACAAGTATGCGAGTGGGAAAGTGATGCGTATCTCGATAAACGCGTAAGAGATATGGTGCTGCCATCTTTTTTGGTTTTTCTTTGGTGGTTGTAACACTGTGCAAAACAAGCGACTTAGAAAGAGGGTAGATGGCTACGGCGTGTGGGTAGACCACAACCTAAAACTCGAAGCACGGCAGTGAAAATCCGTGAAAATGGCATTTGCAACAGTGCCAAAATATCGGGTGCTGAATTATTTAAATTTACATGGTAAATATCCAGTTTTAGGTCATACTAATAATGTTGAACTCTTCGGCCCTACCGCGAAGCGCGCGCCTAGATCAGCCGTAGTTCCCCGAGGATCGCTGCAAAGCAGCAAGGGAAATAAAAACACTCTCCGGCAAGTACACACGTCTCCGAAGTTTTCAAGTAAAGGAGGGTGGGAGTGGATGCTTTGTGACACAGCCTTTTTGTTAAAATTTAAAAATACGGCCGGGGAATTAGCCCGCGTTTTGACTTACAGAGGGTTTGGTGTAAAAAAAAGGACAATTTTAAATATTTATGTGCTATAGAAAGCTAATTTTGATAAAACGTATTTACGATTATATTGCATTCTTATCTATAATCCAACAACAACTGTAGGTATAATGTGTTTAGATAGTTTTTGTTTCATTGTAAAATATATATTTCTGCTCCAAAGCAGCTGCCAGTCGCGAGCGTTCTGTTAATAAAACCCCGTCATCCGAAAGTCTGACAAAACAGCTCACATAAAACTGCAAATGACACGCGCCCCCTCCCAGTGGGGGTTGGGGGTTCTATTTGATTTTATTGCCGCCCCGTGCACCTTTTACTGGCGAACTTTACCTAACGGGACAAACTAGTTGGGAACGTCGGTTTTGCTGCCTCTTTTGTAGGTAGATACTTACTTATATGGCTCAAACGCGGGACTATAGAAATAAGGCACTACTTATACAAAATATTCTATGTTTAACCCACTTACGCCGACCAGGTGTTATAACACCGATTTTTTATTTCTTTCTTTTTTTGGATATTTGTAGTATTTTATTAATCACTTTATCGTAAAAAATCCGGGGGTCACATTTTTGGTTTCAGGCTTATCTGGGTTTTAAGATCGTCGTACTTACTATGGAAGTTTCTGTAAATGTAAAATGTGATAGATAAGCTTTCTTCTGTCTAAAAAAAATTAAGAAGTAGTAACTGGAACAGATTCGTTAAATCGTACTTAGTTCATAGAACACGATAAAAATTATGAATATTTCCAACCTTAATCAAATTAATCTTGATTACATTGTAGTAAAAAAATTTGGCTATTAATCAATGAATTTGTATTCAGACGATTGGATTGTACAGTCGACGTCAAACATATCAGTGTAGGTGCCAAAAATATATTTACAATTTTATTTATATTTATGGCAATAAAGTCGTGTAAATATATTTTTGGCACCCAAACCGTAACGTTATATTTGACGTCGACTGTACCTAGGAAAGATTATTAGGTAGGTAAGTATCACAACTTAGGTCATTCACAGATTTAAAATTGCAGCTAAATCTGCTTAAAATAATTATGTAAATATGTAATAAAAAATTATGTAAAAGATAATGATCTCCGTATTTGGTGCACCTAGAAATATTAAGGCAGAACTATGAAACTACATATGTGATTAATAAAAATAATCGATACATTTCCAAACTTTTGAGCCATAGGACATAGGTACGTTTACGATGTTACAGAAATCTTCATAGGTACATATGACGGCATAGAATAGCATGCGACGGCGTGGATAATTTAAAATTTCGAATTTCGCATTACCTACAAATTAACGATGTATTAATACGAGTACGCTCATGGTTCCAAAATAATACCGTATGTATTCGCCGAGATGAGATATAAGTACCTACTTACTGCATATATTTTATACGTGGCTATTACTTTGATAGCAGGGACATAAACGCGTTTTATGGGTGTGTTGTCGTCTTCGATTCCACTCCCCATTTCTTTTACGACATCCATTTGAGCTATATCTTCGTACATATGGATTCAAATATACATTTTCGTAGCGAATGCGACAGTACGATATAGATTGATCAAATAGGTAGATAGGCATAGAGAGACAAGATTGCCACAAGTACGTATTAATACTAGACGTGTGCGCCGCGCCGGCGTCACGCCGCCGCCGACCTTTTTTGCCACGCCGCCGCCGCCGACTAATGGTCGGCGTGAAATCGGCGTGGCCTTGACTGAATAACTGAGTTATTTCTTATGGGCTAAATGCTACACACTAAGCTTCGTATTTGGTTTATGTATTTATATAATGCTCTTATGCAGGGAATTTACTGTCTACCTATTAGTTGCTTTCGTGTGTCATCATAACACATAGGTTCTTAGGCTCGACAACTTCCAGCCTCCTAAACAAGCCAGTTGAAGCCTGAACAAACCAAGTTCAACTCATCAATCTTTCTTTCACGATCTTCCACCAACCACTCCAATTTTCCGCATCGTAGATCGCTTCAGCAACCCCAAAGTTGAGTGAGGGGCGGATCTGGTCTCCCCAGCGCATGGGGATCCTTCCTCTCGACCTTTACTTTCCTATCTTTCTTGTGACAATAAGTTTTTGGAGGGCTTCGCCAGGTTTGCGGGCCATGTGTCCATAGAACAACCAACCAATAAACAATAGAAAAAGGAAGCCAAATGGGTAGACTACCGGTACTTATATTGTAGTGTCCAGGGGGGTTACCATGACTTCTTAAATGCAATTCAGTTTTTAAATAAATGTAAATGCATTCCAATTTCTGACAGTTATTCTATACCACTGACACATCGCGATTCAGCTGAGGTCCTAAACTGCGCGCCTCTGTCCAGCCCTAAGTGGAGTCCGGCTTTCGGCCTTCGAAAGGGATCGAAACGAATCGGAGGGCCGCAGAGTGTCACACTAAACCATTGTGTACCATGGAAGCGGAAGGCTCTGGCAGGGCAGCTCGGCCTTCAGCCTTGCGCGAAATTGGGCCTTCGCGATCTATTTAGATACAGAGACGTATTTGCGCGCCTATGTGTGTGCTTGGTCTGCGGCCTTCGCTAGCGTTAAGACAGTTGGGAAGCGTAATTGTATCAGAGAGCACTGAAATTATTACACTCCGGGCCTCAATTTCCGCATTACGATATCCGCATTATCCGGATCCGGAAAATCGACGGATGTTGCAAACCCTGGTTGAGAGCCGCAGAAGAACTGGAAGCACCAACGTACCTCAAAAAAATCGCTGAACTGAAGTAACAGTGGGCTGGACATACATTACTCGAAAAACTACCGGTGGGGCAAGTGATTTCTTAGTGGCAAGTATATACTGGTTGACGCAGCGTAGGATGCCTCCCAATAAGTATGATGGACCGATCACCTGGTAAAGATAGGTGGAATCCAATGTACGTGAGCTGCGCCCTATTTATCCTTATGACATGCTATGATAGGTGATTTGGCAGACCTAATTTGAATAGCACATCTGACTCATTTCCTATGCGTCGAGGTGTTCGGTAAGGCTGTGTGTTGGCACCCACCCTGTCTGGTATATTCTTCTCGTTACTGCTAAAAACTGCCTTTGGTGACGACCAACAGGGTATCCATCTTCATACGAGGGCTGATGGAAAACTTTATAATGTGGCACTGCTAAGGGCGAAACAGAAATGGGACGATTTATTCGTTGATAGTTTGTTATTTGCCGATAACGCAGCCTTCGTAGCCAAATCGCAGACTGCGCTCTAGACCATTATGGACAAGTTTTCACGTGCCTGTGCCCAGTTCTCAGTGTCCATCAATCCCCGTAAGACTGTTGTGCTGGCTCAAGGGTGTGCGAAAATACCAACGATCGTGTTGGATGGCGCCCCACTCGAGACGGTCGATAAGTTTTGCTACCTCGGGTCGACGGTGACTAGCAACCTCTCAACGGATGCAGAAATCGGCGTTCGGATCGGAAAGGCGGCAACGATATTTGGGAAGCTGAGTGCAAGAGTATGGCAAAATAAACACCTTACCAGGAAAACCAAGATGGTCGTTTATCAAACGTACGTCCTGAGCATACTCTTGTACAGGGCTGAGACCTGGACATCGTATGCCAAGCACGAACGTCGTCTTAACGCCTTCCACATGCGCTGCATCCGAAATATTTTGGGCATACACTGGAAAGACAAGGTTACGAACGAGAGGGTGCTTGAGATTGCTCAGCTGCCCAGCCTCTTTGCGTTGCTGAAGCAGAGACGCTTACGGTGGCTGGGGCATGTGTATCGAATGCAACCTTCTCGTTTGCCGCGGCGTGTCATGCTTGGTGCTATAGCTGATGCCAAGAGACATGTTGGTCGCCCAATGCTACGATATAAACATTGTGCCAAGCGAGATATGCACGCCTTTAACATCTCGGTCCACAAATGGGAAGAGCTTGCCGATATTAGACGGGGGTAAAATCCATGACGATGTTTGGTTTAAGGCACTCGCTAGTAAGCGCGCCAAGCGTCATCAGCGCGGCACCGGTTCGCCACAGGCCCACTACATCTGTCAGAGTTGTGGTCGTGTTTGTCGCTCTCGTATTGTATTGGCCTACACAGCCATGAGAAACGCTGTCTCCCCTACTAACACTGCTTGTATGGTCTGATATAATAGACTTTCAAGGCCAAATGAATGTGAATAGGGCCAGTCCAAACCAAAGTACTGTTGAAAATATGTTAGAACATGGTGGGAAGAGAAACTACTGATCAGATGATGGATAAGGTGGTCAGTGGTGGTGTTTGATGAACATTTATATTGCATTTATCTAAACTATGACAAATTATACTATTGAATTCCGCTTTTTCATTCATGTGACCTTGACGCCGATTTCACGCCGAAATCACGCCGCCGCCGCCGACTTTTCAGCAAACGCCGCCGCCGATCATTTTTAGATCGGCGCACACGTCTAATTAGTACTTAGTAATGTTTTTTATTACGTTTATGTTTTTTGTAGATTGTAGAATATTATTTAGTAAATATTATTTACAAAATGCGAAGTACCTATGGTATGTGCTTTCATTCGAACAACAGCCCATATAAAAATAAATCTTCTAAAGTATTTACAGTCACTTTATTTCATCGTCTGTTTGTTACTTTGCTACCTATCACATTTATTTTGAGTAAGTAATAAATAAATACCTACCCAGAGAATTATCTGCTTAGGCCACCAAATTTTTTTCTCACTGTGAGAGTCCGAGATTGGTTTGTGTTAACCATCATTAAATTATTACCTATTTCTTCTATTAGGTACCTAGTAAGTACCTACCTATTTTTCGAGGAAATGGGAGCTGTACACAAGAGTTAAAAAAAATTGTTCCTTATTTGAAAAAATTAAGAAAGGGATAATGCCTACATAAAATTGTCGTATCTAGGCTTTTGTAGTCCTCAGTTTCTTCCTCGAAAAATAGACTAATAATAAAATCACTTAATTATAAAAAATATTTGAGAAAGGATAATTATGACAATATACCTACAGAATATTTGTTTTAGGAATGTCTGAAAATGTATTTCAAATTAAACTATTTTCGTAGATTTTGATGGCTTCTAGTTTTGATAATAATAATATTTAAAAAAATATGCAATGCATACCGACATAAACTTGGCAAATGCAGATTTTATTGTAAAAAAATATTTGCTAGAATTTCAATATCCAGAGAGGAAACAGGGGAAGACGTTAGTATGGAAAAGGTAGCTCCCATTTCATCTTCAACACTTCCTATTTCAATTGACTTCTAGAATCTAGTTTACATGAAGTTGTTTACGGTAATAGCTTTCACTGGCAATATTATACCTATTGAGGATTAATACCATAGTTCATATCTATAAGTTGTTGTTTTGGTTTTAAAGCAGCAGCTAATAGTAAGAGTAGTCTTAATCTAAAAGCAAACTGAGTATTATCCACCGTTTACACCGAAACCGACTAACTGTAACCTACGGTTAACTGATAGAGTCAGACACACGGATTAACCCCCACACAAGCGCCTCCCTCTACAACTATAAATCAACTCGCCCCTCCTACTTCCGGCCGCAGCCATCTTTGAGATCTCACTTCCGGCGCCAGGAAAGGGACAGCTGCTAGTTTTTCTACATGTATGAAGGCGACGGGTTAATTTTTAGAGTTCGAGAGCAACCGCACCTCAAGATTGAAAAACGTAAATAATCGTTTACCTATTGGTTGTTGCAAGTTGCGAGCTTATAGTTTGAAGATTATCTTAATTTTAGCGTGACTCGGGAAGCATTTTCACATGACTGTAATGATTGTATTGGTTTTGAGAGTCTCAAACTACTTCATCTTTATACCATCACGCTTTTTCTCTTCCATCCAATAAACAACTACATTTAAATAAAGCATTTAGGTCCGCTGAAATGCTTATTTCTAAAGAGGCTATATTACGGTCTTCGATAATTTTACAGCTTCGCAACAGCGAATATAATACTGTAAATTACGTCGACTAAGGATAATTGATAAATACAATAAGTATACCTACACATTAATTCATACATAAGTACCTACACATACGAGCACATTCTTATTTCTATAACTAGGTATTGCGATTTAAGGCAATTAAGTGTCTAGTTCATACTGCAGTCAAGTATTAAGTCATCTCTCCTTGATCTTGTCGCCTGATTTAGCGGTCATAAAGTTTATTGTTAAGATTATTGTTACACAATAACTTAAAACCATAATTACATAATTTAATTGCAACGTTACGAGTATGTGAGTAATAGCAGTCCATGGAGTAGTAATGTGTAATTGACCGACATCTATTCAATCGGATGTTCGGAACAAAAATCCTATCTTAGAGTATCTTTTACGCGCGCATAAGATAAGAAGTATATGATACATTTTTTTACGACAAATACGTGGGAATGAGTGAAGTTTTCAACACGTTTGCGTAAAAAAATAGTCATAATAATGTTAAATAAGGTAACCTACTAACATTTCTATTACTTACTCCAATGCAAATTTCACTTTTACGCCCATGGAACGCAAGGCTGATTACAAATTCGCTATTCGCGTTTACCCTCCCTAATTGGATGCATTTTTTTTGGGTCAGACTTTGGTGGATAAGTAAACGCATCCCTTAGTTAGGCATGAACAATATGTTTTCCTTTACGATTTACTCGAAGTAATTTAAATAACGTTACGCGAAACAAAAGTGCTGGCAATCAAACTTCGAACTTTTATTTGCATACCCAATGAAATGCAACTCCAACAATGAAACGTTGATCCAATTTGTAGGAAGAAGGCGTCAGACAGACGTAATGAGGTAACGCAGCTAGTGATGTGCGGGTAAAGGTTTTATCGATAGAGGTATGTGATGTGCATCTACATACTTACAGCAGATCAAAATGGAATGAACATGACTTAAATTTTTTAATCTTTCATTTTACGATTTTATCAGTACTCGACTCGTTGTTTTATTTATATTATATCCGAGAAAATATTCAGTACTTAGTAAGAATAATGCTGGAGTTTCATTTATTTCGCTCACAATTATGGCACAGATGTGTAGGTAAGTAGGGCAACAGATAAAAAATAATCAGCATTCTTGAAGCTTACTGTGTAACCTGTAGGTTACAACAAATTACAAAGGTTATTTTCGTTAATAAAAAATGTTCACTCATCATCATACGCATATGAATGACATCTTTTTCAGATGATTTTGTGCAGCAATTTTGCGTTTAATTAGAACAACTATAAAGCCCGGGCATAAACTCAAACATAATAATATATCTAATAACAGAAAATTCTACAATATAATCGTCATTTATAATTTCTAAATACATCCCATCTTTTAAAAAAACCGACAAACCTGAAAGTTAACGTAGCCGACGGCACATCATTAGTCGGGGGCAGAGAAGTGCGCCCTGAGGCACGCCCGCCCCTTTATCACTTTACTTTAGCTTTGTATTATTTTGCTCTCGGCTCTTTGAAAAGGAAAGCGTAATTTGGTTACGTTTTGAGATGTCGACGGTAGTCAGGACTCAGGACAATCTAATTATTCTCGGCACTGCGTTTCACGTTGTCAAAAGCCTTAGCTAGTTCAACTAAACCAATTAAGGGTTTCGCTGTAATTGCGTCTGTCTGGGTGGACTGTTAAAGTTTTTGATTTGTTTCGTTTGTTAACAAAATATGAATAATGAACAACGGCTTTGTATTGTTAGGTTTTGAAAGAGTTATTTGGGATTTACATTACAATTTTGAATTGTAAATAATGTTGTACTGATAAAGATGACACTATGCAACAATGAGATTAAATAATGAATTAATGTATCTTTCCTAATTTACTGAATATAGCTAAATCATCTACATACAAGCAGGTACGCTTATGTAAACACACCCAAAAAAAAACCTAAAGAAGATTTAGAAAATTTTAGTTTCGTTGTTAAATTCAAACAACTCAAAAAATATAATATATTCAAAATAAAAACCTTGTAAGTATTAGGTATAGCTTGTAGCTATTATATCTAGACTAATATATTCTACAAGATAAGGCGAGTTACTTTCATTCTATTTACATGTAGAGAGTGGAAAGCAGAGAATTAAAGATTCATTTGTAAAATTAAATGCTAATGGGGCGATTTTGAGTTTTAATCCGCGCCGCAGCTCCTTCGCGAACCTTAAGCTTTGGATTAAGTTGTACAGTCAGCTAGGTAGGTACGTTCTGTGATATTTGTTAGCAATCGTTTTTATGAAGGTTACGAATGAACAATGCAGATTACTGTAGTATCTTAAATGATCATTTTAACATTATTATTAATCTCGTCGAGACAGACTGTAGAAATATTAATTTACTATTATTATATCTCGTATCTACAAGTTAATGTATAAATAACTCCATGTATGTCTACCTGATAGACACATTTAATGAAATATTTATTAGGAGAAACTAAATAAATAATCAAGTAGGTACATCATACTAATAAAAAAAATTTAATAATACAGATATTTAAAATATTTAAGGTCAAAAGTGAAATATGCAAAAAACAATGGCCAATATACATATTTAATAAAAAATGTACCTATTTCTAATATTTTTAATAAATTCTGCTTCCTTTTCTGGGGTTTGTACAAACTGTGACCGCTTAGCAAAGCTAAAAGTTTTCTGAATCTTTAATACTCAGTTAAATATAAATACCTAATATGGCTAGCTAGGTATTTATATATAGTTAAGTACGCTCATAATTAGCTGTCCATTTAATTGTGTTAATTGCTACCGGAAAAGCCGATATATAATGTCACGTGACTCACGTGGAAAAACCCGCCAGAAGCTAATTTGATATAGCGTGCCACTTAAATAAATAAAGAAAACAGAATATTAAGTAGGTTAAGTAGAATGATTTTTATTTGTTTACAACGTTATCTTACGGGAGCCATAACGTGTTTAACAGTGAACAAATTCGAAGAAACTAAGAAAAAATAAAGTCGCATTATAACTGAGTGTACTTTATGTCCAGCATCGCGTACCCTAACAGTTAACTGTTTATACCAAAGTTAAGGCTGCAGTAACAGACACTGATTAATGCGAATTTAATCCTTGCACAAAACCCTTAAATCCGGCCCTGAATAATGGCCCTTGTCCCCCGAAAAGTCACATCTCTCTAAACCTGCAATCAAATATAAACTTTATCCCCCTGCAATTACACCCTAAATCCAAAGGATTGCAGCACACGCAAATGTACGTCCAAAGCCCCATCGAATTTCGAAACTTAAATCCAGATTTCTAACTTTTAAAGGCACAAATATGAATTTAAACGGTAGCAGGTTAGGGTTGAATTTAAAACCACTTGAAAATGGATTTTCTCTTCGTGTACTCAACTCAATTTGAATCTTATGATCTTAAACATAAATCCGAAATCCTATTGCCTGAATTGTTGGAATCAATAACCATTAAGCCGAATCAAGTTGACAGAAGTCGTTTCAGAGTGAGACGGGCTGAGCGTTCAGGGGTGGGAGTGAGGTAGTCGACATGATATCGGGGTCTTTCACTTTGATTAAATGGCTATGGGACATTGCGGGCAGATGAGACCTGCACCTGATGTGTTTGATTTTATTTCTCAATTATGGCAATTTTATTGTTTTGTAAAAGTGGAGAGTGAGGGGTTCGTAAATATTGAATTGTAAAAACATGATATATATGATTTATATTCAATTACTATTTTTAATGACCAGTAATTTTTGAAGCGACCTGACGTTTAGACAAAAATAAAAGTATCATGCAGATTTTTAACCTCTTGTCTCTTTCAAAATATCATTTTGTGAGATTTGGTTCACGCCTCACAAAATAAATTATTAATTAAAGTATTATAGAAAATTAAACAAAACGGATATACGTAGACCAGAATCTCATGGCAAATGTGGAAATAAAAATTTGTAGTGGATAATACTGGGGAAATTGATTGTCTCCCGTTCGTTGCCGCCGCGATTTGGGTTCTACTTTTCACTTACAATCAGGTGGAGTGGAGCCACTTTGTTGTGCCAACATAAAAAAAAAAAAAATGGGACGGAACCGAGGGGCCGCACATAGTGTGCCACTAAGAGGGATAGACATAGTCACTTACTACTAAGAAGATACTTGTGTGTGTGGCACTTAGTGACGTATTCAACGCATTTGTCTGGCACTTACATTTAGCATCTAATGCACACACACACAAAAAATAGTGGCACAGTGATAAGGACGGACGATTATCGTTCCTTTTCACTTCCACTAGTAAAAAGTTTCATAAGACCATCCCTTTCGTTCTTGCTATTATTATAACGTTGTCAAATCCATATTAATCCTACATTCATGGACGGAACAGTATTGATACTGTGTAATTTTTTACTTACAAAAAACATGAAATTAAAGTGTCGATGAATTTGTATTAACAAATACTATTATTATTATTATTCGCTAGATACCTAAGCGGTTTTCTCGACATTTTCATCAGATAACAATTGTTGAAGACGAATTACCAAGTAAACAACGGTAAACAAACCATCTGACACAACTGTCAGTTGACTGTAACCATGTGAAAAACCTCTATTTTTTTTAAATGCCATGAGATTCTGGTTTACTTATACCTGCATTGATTCCGATGGTTTTATATAAAAAATCTGCATCTTTCTTCCTGATAAAAATGTAGGTGCCTACTTATGACATATTTGAGTAAATGTAATGGTGGAAATAATTAGTAGGTAGGTACGTCACCGAAAAAACTTATTTTCACCTCAGCAGCTCGAAAAGACTTCTTTTGATTCGCGAAATCAGTGAGCAAAGTGCGATTTTGCTCACTGAGTGAATGTTGTTTTCCATGACGTTTAGACTTCAACTTTTTCTTTTGTTTCTTTCACTTGTTAGTAAAAAGACAGAGATGAAAAATGTTACGTTATAAATTGTCATAATATGCATTTTTTTTTTCGTTCATGGCATCCTAGCGTATTCAGCCAGTTGTATTAGACGACGCGTTTTATCGGACCCGATTCCTTGTATCCGAACGGCATATGGCCCCTACCACCAAGCATACATAACATTGGCGTCCGTCATTCCACCTCTCTATCGCTCTTATATCGTCAGTTGTAATATGAATTAATGTAACCACCAAATGACGATTTTTCAGGAGAGCCCAAAAACGAATTTGACATTTATAAAGTATGTTGTATCTTTTTAGTTATTTATCCTATTGAAATGATGTTTATCTTGTTTGTTTTATTTTTGAGAGGTCTATATGACACACAGTTACTTACTTTGACCACAGTTGTAGTTCAGGAAATGGCTGGTGCTGGTACGGTAAATATTAAAAAAAAATTTTGGAGTTACGTTAATAATTTAATGAAAATCATCAAAAGTGGATTTCATAACTTAGTGTAACTCACAAATTGAAACCAAATTGCTTATAAGCCATACATTACAAATGGCGCTTACAGCATTGACATTTATAAAAATATGGTGAGTACATTAGGAAGGACATATTTTGTACTTAAAAATTCGTACTTACGTTAAAAGGCAATAGCCTATGATTTTATGAAACCTTTACATACGTTAATAAAAAACGTAGAAACCTAATAAAATGGCAAAGTTTTTGTTAACGTAATCGACATTTTTTCCGAATATCAATATTTTAAATACACCGTTCGATAGAGTAGGAAATTTGCAGTCGAACGGTATACTTAACTCAATTTCGTCATTTTGGTGGTTACATTAATTCATATTACAATCGACGATATATAAGTGTGACAGAGAGAAAGACAGCCGTTTTAAAACGGACGGATATCGTGGTACTAGGCGAGTCAGAATCGCGTTCAGAAATTCGACACGAGTTCATTTCTAAATAATTATAACTGTTTTATAAAATTTTATGAGCTTTCATTTTTTTAGTAGTTATAATTATGTACTTTCTGTTACAAACATAATGGTAAAACAAAAACAAAAAATAACGGGATGACACGTATAAATGTTTAATAACATATTTTCCTTTTCTCCATGCTGAGGTGAAAAGTTGTATGTACAACTTGAGAGCAAAGTTATTTGAATCTCGTTTCTTTCGAGTCTCTCGCTACGCTCAAGACTCAAAACTGACACTCGCATCAAATACGTACTTTGCTCTCATGTTGTACAAATAACTATTTCAGTGCTGAAGCTACTAGCTTCTCAGTATTTGTTTTTATACTGAGAAGCTAGTAGCTTCAGCACTGAAAATAAGGACCTTCCGAGCACCGGGTCAAACTACCACAAGTGCACGCCTTACCAACAACTAGCCGTACTTAAAATGTTAAATTAATTGACAGTTCGTGGTTAAACATCCCCTCATTTAAATACGCGCTCCGGGGCGCACTTTGTAGTGCCGTAATGAGGCGAATGTGCCACCATTACTCTGCGGTTATTAGATTCAGCTTAAGGGCATTTGCATTGCGATTTGATTGGCAAGTTTTTAAATTTTAACGATTGTCACACGGCTTCTTATGAGGCTTTATAGTCTGTGATGTTGTTATTTTTATTGAATACTGTAAACGGACATATATATTTACGGGTACCTAGTTACCTACTGTAATTTTTACATTATTGCTGCCTTAATTAAATTTCAACGTAATTTGATAATAGTTAGGTATCTTACGTTTGTTATCGTATTTGAAAAAAAACCAAACCAATTTATTTATCCTCGTAAGTCCGGGCCTATTCGAAAAAATGTTTGGGAATTTTAGTATCTAGAAATCAGTAGGCTGCCTGAAGCCCATAAATAAATAATGACTAGTTACAACAATTAACCTTTTTGTCGCCATGTCAAATACCAAAGCTGTCACCCGGAAGCCACGTCAACAAAATGTCAAAAATGAAATTGAATTTTACGCACATGCGTGTAGGCCTATACGAGTATTGCTCTGTGGTGCAAGACTTATACAGGGTGTAATCGTTAAGTGTGGCCAGGCCATAATTCCGTAAGTATAACAGATATCAGAAAACTTCCAACTGATATCGAAAGTACGTTACCCAACGAGTAAAATTACATTAATAACTTTTTCTAAATAGATTAAGTAATATTAAAAATACTAACTGAAAACGCGCCCATACATTTAGTATGACGACTTACAGCCTTAAAGGAAGTCGGGGTGTCGTAAGAGATAAAAACTGTCAGAGATTCATTATTTGTATGAATACATTGTAATAAAATAATAATACTACCGTTTATGAAATAATTAATCTAACGTTTATTCTTAAATAAAAAAATATTCGCATTAAACTAGTCTTTGAATGAACGGTTACGTACTAAATGTACGGAAGGGTTTGAAGTTAATATTTGAGATATTTCTGATTTTATTTCAAAAAAGTTATTAGTGTAATTTTACTCGTTGGGTAACGTACTTTCGATACCTATTAGTTGGAAGTTTTCTGATATCTGTCATATTTACGGAATTATGGTCTGGCCACACTTAACGATTACATCCTGTATATCGGTCTTTGGTGTTGAACCTGCGATGCAAAAGGTTAGGTCGTTGGCGTCCAAAAGGTTAACAAACATCACGATTACCTTTAAAATACGCCAATAAAAATTATAGCTACTATACATACGTACACATACAATAATTATGGCTTAAGTTGGCTCTTTTTCTCAAAGGAGACATTGCTCAATATTTAAAAAGGTTTTTTTTTATATCTAGCTCGAATCAGCTAGTAATTCTGATTAGAATGAAGCCAAGCTTGTCCAGATCTGGAAGAATCAGGTTAACGGGTTTTTTTTAACGACCATATAACCCTAGAATGAAGTTTGTACTAAACTGTGACTAGAGTTTGTATATCTGGCAGCAAAGCACTTTACTGATGATTGTAAAAATAAATAAGAAAAACTTTCAAAATTATTTTCTTAAAATAAAATATACGAATCAAATTAAAAAAAATACCAGTAGGGTATCCTTTGCTATCGTAAGAACAATGGAAACAGCAACAATGGTTAAGCCGCTGGCTAAAGGGTTACCACTTACTAATGACACGCTGAGAGGGAGGAGATACCCGTTGGTGAGAAAACTTTCAATAGTAGTACCTACAACAGTTATAATTTGTTAGTGGTGAAATAATGTCTGTGACAGGAAATGATAATAGTTACTTAGGTATCATACAAAATGTTAAATTGCGAATAGGTGATCACTTTTTATTAAAAGTTAGTAACATTAAAGGTATTATTTTTGATTCAGATAACGTGTATCAAAATTCAATTAATTTTATTCAGGTCTAAACGGAATGTAAAGTCTCAATACACAATTTTTTTTTGGCCTTACTACGATTTTGGTCTTCCTATTTCTTTCTTAGCAGACAGTTTTTCATAATAATAGTGCAATAATTGGGAAGTCATGTAATTTTGAAATAACAAGTATCTAACGTGAGACTATTAAAATATTTAGCGAACCAGGCTCACTGCTCACGTAATTTAAGTCGATTGTTACCCGACATGATGGTTCGAACCATTAAGAGAATCCTCACCCGGAGCACCTTCGACCAAAGCTATGCATAACTTAATATTCAAATATTGTTGAATATGAATTACATTTTACATTTTAGTAGAAAAATAAGTTTTATTTGTAGCCGTAAGCAATCGGAGGTTTACCTTCTATTTTTTTCTTATCCGAAATAATGATAGGTACCTTATACCTATTAATATTACTTATGGCGTATTATGCTTCAAAAGTTACCTCTGACATTTCAAACTCAGTATTGCCCTCGCGGTGCCGGAGAATTATTTGTCATTGAGCTAATTTTATAGACAATTGAATTCTGTTTCATAATATTAATGTAAGAAAATTGTTAAGGTTGAAATAAGTACGTATTCCTTTTCTTAATGATAGATGGTGATTCGTCTTCGAATCATGCTAAATTGAACCATGATGGTCATTGGTCATCTTTGGTGTACAAAATATATGCGAGGAAATGCAAAAAAATCATATAATCCTTTTGTTTGTATTTAGAAAACCCTTATTATGGATTAGATTTTTTTTTTACTAATTTGTAAGCAAAAGTTTACTCATGAAATAAAACTATGAAAACGGATAAACTCGAGTATATTAACTAATTTTAACTTGCGTGAAGATTGCTCCGAAGAAGGACATTTTCGGTAGTGAACGCATACTTCGCCAGGCGAGTGGAATGAAGTTAAAATTAGTTAATATACGCGAGTTTATCCGTTTTCATAGTTTTATTTCATGAGTAATCCTCGCGGTAACCGAAGAAAATATTATGTACACCAGTACGGACTGGAAGGTGCAAATAAAATTCGGCGATATGAAGACCTTGGGAATAAGCTTGCACAGGCTCGTTGCTCTTTGCATTTCTTAAAGAGATGTCGAGATGAAGAACTTATTCCCATCCCACTTGCGTGAAGATTGCTCCGAAGAAGGACATTTTCGGTAGTGAACGCATACTTCGCCATGCGAGTGGAATGAAGTTAAAATTAGTTAATATACGCGAGTTTATCCGTTTTCATAGTTTTATTTCATGAGTAATCCTCGCGGTAACCGAAGAAAATATTATGTACACCAGTACGGACTGGAAGGTGCAAATAAAATTCGGCGATATGAAGACCTTGGGAATAAGCTTGCACAGGCTCGTTGCTCTTTGCATTTCTTAAAGAGATGTCGAGATGAAGACCTTATTCCCACTTGCGTGAAGATTGCTCTGAAGAAGGACATTTTCGGTAGTGAACGCATACTTCGCCAGGCGAGTGGAATGAAGTTAAAATTAGTTAATATACGCGAGTTTATCCGTTTTCATAGTTTTATTTCATGAGTAATCCTCGCGGTAACCGGACAAAAGTTTACTATCATGAAAAAAAAATACGCAGTTATAATAAACACAAAACCAAAATCACAAAATACTATAATAGGTACTAATCTAAACTTAACTAAAGAACCTTCAAGCTAAAACAATTTCTGGATTAGATTAATAAAATTGTATATTACGCCACTCTTGAAAATAAGAGACAATGTAGGTACTTATTTCTAAATGATTTTAAATACGATGTCTCACACTTTTTCACAGAAGAGTGTTCACGCCAGCGAAAAAGGGGTAAAACCACGAAATAATTTATGCGAAGTTCAAGCAATATTGTGTTTTTTTGTCAATGCAGTAACAACTAACATGGTCGTGATGTTACTCTACCGTTTGTTTTTTTTTAAACAGACACGTGTCGGCGCGTGGCGCAAACCGCTCCGTATACAAATTATAGCTTACAGTGCCCTAAAATTTTTTTTTTTATTCAATTTGTTTGAGTTAAGTCGTGCATACGTTTGTTAGTTTAGTGTGCATGGATAGGCTCAGTGTAAAATTTTAAATGATTGGTTTGACATGCTTTTAGTTAGTCTTAATAATGTGCAACGAAAAGAAATTGACCACGAGCACGTTTAACTGCATGAAATCGTTTACGTGAGTTTGGCTAGGAAGAATAAAATATGCATTCAATTTCATAATTCCTTACCAACTATGGATTATCCAACTGGGATGTTTTTTGATACCGTCGTCAACCGGGCTCACCCTGACGTAGAATTCGAAACAAACCGTGTTGAATGAAAGCGACTGTGATTAATTGGTTTTGAGAGGTTGGAATATTATGTACTTAGTCAGAAATGATAGTCAGAAACATTGACTTTGTCATTCTGTTGTGAAAACTAACATTTTTAACCTAATTCGTTTGTAGCAGTAGCTACGTCATGACTTATGACATAGTTTACGTAGTAACATATTATAAACATTATTTATATTATGAACATTACGGCTTATTATTATGGCTTATAAACATTAGATTTCATACATCTACTAAAGAAACAAAGACTTTGCTCACCACCGCGAGGTGGGGATCGAACTTGGCTCTCACGGCTGATGCCTTAAAACATTCGGCCCTTCGGACTTAATAAGAAAAGCCGAATATAGGCCGAATAATAACCTAATAAACACAACATAAAAATAACAAATCAAAATATTTTAATATGTTCCATAAAACTTGCAAACACTGGAGCTCTAAATAGATCACTGTTAGATTTAGGTACCTACTTTTAGGCCTAATATTTTATTAAAATATGATAAACACCCCATGCTTCCCACGATAAACTTCACATTTCAACGACTTGTATAAACACATCATAACATATCAAAATCCAACAAAGAACAAATCTGGACTTCGCTTGTTCCGTCACACACAGCGCCACCAAATTACATATGCAGCTGAACAAGAATGCTCCCCAAGGAAGTAATGCGAACTCCCGAGTGTTCGAACCGCACTTTTATGTTGGTTCAGAGCAATTAGGCGAAAGTTATTACTGCTGACAAGCCCCTACCTATGTTATCGTTTTAGCAAGATTATTCTGTTATATTCGTACATTGACTATAAGATAAGTAACTACCTATTTGATTGGCTAGTATGCTTCCAGTTGTCTAATATAAATAAAATCGTAGTTCATTAATAAGTCACAAACCGAATATTATTTGAAATTAAAGAGGAATGAAAATGCATTTTCATTTTATTTTACTGGTAAACAATTGGTTTGGTTGATTTTCAATCATAATCCACGTATCGTTATTGATTTTACAACAGATTAACCGTAGAACTTGGATTAATAATGAATTATACTTATATTTCTTCAATAATCTTTCATACCTAGTATTCCTTTGCATACCATCTGTCTGGATAATTAAGGTCCAAAGTTTCACGAGCATTAATTTTTAAGGTCTTTATGTAGCCATGATTGTGTTCTAATTTCTTTTATTCATGTTGGTTTGGTACATACAGTGTAGTGTACCCACTATTCCACTAGTCACTGAGACAAATCCGTCCCGTCAACGCCTAATATTTTGCCATGAGCAATCTCTCTATAGTCCTTCAAAAACAGTTTTAGTTGACGCAGTCGCTTTATTCGGTCAGGAAAAGTAAGAGGAAAATAAGGGCCACACCGTGGAAACCGATAAACCTACTTTATTTACAAAAAGTATAGTAACAGGTACAGTGCACACATGTTAATAATAATGTCCTTTATCAACATGTGTACAATATACATATTGTTTTTTATATGCGTGCACTTTTTCACATTATTCTTGATACCTATAAAAAATAAATATAAAATTCAATGTTACATTTTGTTGCCCTTGACTGTACAACATGTAACATAACTGTACATAAGATTATTATTAGTTATGTGCACGACTACACCTAAACAATTCTAAACTTTTTAGTTTTAGTCTAGTATCAATATTATCATTTATCATTCATGGATACTGGTTACAAAAATATAGCTCTAAATGATAAGAGAATTAGGAATAATATTAGCAATTGTTAGTATAGATTACAAAAGAAAAAAACTGTCTTGCTGTCATGAAAAAGTAATAAGAAATGTGATCTACATAGAAAACTGTCCAATAACTAGGTAAGATAAAACGATATTTCACGGGCGACGTTGATTGGTAAACCATGAAGCAAATCCATCACTCTTAAACAATAAAAAACCGGCCAAGAGCATGTCGGGCCATGCTCAGTATAGGGTTCAATAGCTATTCGAAAACGGCTGGGCCGATTTTGTTCAAAATAGTTTTATTTTATATCTATTTTATTCTGGAGCAGAAATATTATCTCAGAAAATATTGTCTTTAGAAAAAAAATCTTTCAAGACCCTTATTCTTAAGAGACCTATTTAATTCAACGATACCCTACACTCTAGGGTTACAGCAAATAAAAAAAACATCCCAAATTCACCTGTTGGAGACAATAAAACATTTTTTTATTCTACGACTTTGTTGGCCTGATGTAAGGTAGGCAACCTATACCTGTATCTACCATATTGCAGATTTGTAGTACTAACGGCTGCTGAGCTATGCTGCGGACAGACAGCCGGACACACGGACATGGTGAAACTATAAGGGTTCCTTGTTTACTACGGAACCCTAAAAAAAGGAACAAAACTTACCATCTTTGTTCATTCCCATGGCGAGACACTTCTTGAGTCGGCAAGCCTGGCATTGATTCCGGTGGGCCTTGTCAACAACGCAGCGGCCTGTGCCTGCTTGACATCTGTAAAAAATACCCTTTTTAGCTTCTGAGCTTTCGCTAAGAACCATCACCAGGGTGCTTAGCCAAGTTACCAATCGCTAGCGCTTAGTCGTCAATCGTAAACGAAAGGCAGCTAGCTGTCTTTGTCGCACTAATATGCAAGAGTGACAGAGAGGGAAAACTACGATACGCTACCAAGCGCTAGCTATTGGCAACTTGGCTAAGCATCCAGATGACGTCATTTACTCTCTGTCCATCCACTCCCATATCTTCGGGCATAGTGCAATACCGCGTAACCACAGAATAAGTAATAACTAACAAATTCAAATAGGCTGCATTTGAGTGTCAATTGTTTGATATTTGAACTTTAGTTTTGGTAGTTACGCGGTATTACACTATCCCCGACGATGTTGGTCTGACGGCGAAGGATAGGAAATACATAAGTTACGCCGTCGATACAGTTCAAGCTCACGCCGCCAGTTTATCGTAAGGATACTGAATACATTCCCCCTTAATCATAAACGTTTGTTAACTTAACAAGCCGCTGATAATTGTTTGTCCCTTTTGCTCTTATGGAAACATTGTTAAGACCGAAAGAGACAAACACTTATTAGCGGCTTGTTAAGTTAGCAAACGTTTATGAATAAGGGGGATTATCTTTAGCATGA
>JALPQI010026936.1:0-13163 GCA_025490895.1 Thaumatotibia leucotreta
TTTTTGTATCTTAAAGAAACTGACAATCACAATATAAAATCCTAAGACTGTACCATGTGTAGTTTTAAGTGACTTTGTATATTGTGAGATAATAAAAAACTAAACTAAACTATTTCACAAAAAGCCGATGTAAAGTAACAATATCAATCCATATAATGGTTCCACTGTACTTAAATTTTCAACTTTTCAACACTTGTTTAATTAGGTACCTTCCAAAAAAATAGGCAAATTCAGTGTCTACGAAGCAGTTAGTTCATAATTCACGAGGGCTGCCGCGTTCGATACGCGGCTTAGTTTGACAGTTGACAGATTTATAGCCTTTCAAAACGGCGCCCAACCGGTCCAAAATTGCCAACCCTGGTGAATTTAAAGAATTCAGTACTTGTTATATGAAATAAAATGGAAACAGTGAAATAACTTACTCGTATTCTCGAAAAGACAATTTTTTAATCACTGTGTTACGAATTTGAATAATAGTAAGATGTCGTCTTATAAATAAATTAAAGGAACTTCAAACTTTTGCTCCTTTTGTTTAAACAAAATAATCAAAACACGCATTTAACTACATTAAAAATGAAATGTTTATGTAGTTTTGTTAAAATGACTTCTGGTTTAAATAAAATTTTGGCAATAAAAAAGTGAAATATTACTTAAATGCACCGAAAATTTACTGAAATATCATACAAACTAATCATACATTTTTAGTTCTATAATTTATTACATTTTAAATTTTATTTGTTCATTTCTCTTAGTATGTAGAGGTACTGGATGATAATGGCAAATTGATGATGAGATGTAGATCCATAACATAATCAAACTCTGAACATAAAATCTAATTAAGCTCTTAAATTAGATACCTATCAACCTTCCGAAAATTTACATCAAGAGATATCGTGGAGGAATAAAAAAATAATTGCCTATCATATTATTTTGTCGATGACAACTGCGAAGTTTGCTTTGACATTTGACAATTGTGAGTACCCCATGGTACCAGATTGTACACATCTAGCCATTTTACTTACGGTTTGTGATCACTTAACCTTTTTCAGCCAATCATAATTCAAAGTAAAAGCTTCCATCTTTAACTCCAGTTTAGGCATCACTCAAGTACTCAATAAAATCCCTGATAACTGAACTCAGCATAAAAGTTATGAAATTGAACCATAAAAAATCCACTCGATTAAGCAGAGCAGCGAAAACACATTAATCCCAATTCTACTTTAAGTTTCTTTACCTTCCCGTAAAAGGTAAATCCCCGGAATGTACCGAGCGGGAGAAACAGATAAAACGTCTTTATAGCTCCCTAAAAATTCACCAAAATCAACAATTCAATTCTATGTGAGTCATAAAATAGAAAGATGGGCTTGGAATCGGTACCCTTAATCCCGAATCTCGAAGATGAAATATTAAGTTATTACTACAAGTAAGAGGTCTGATGATAATTCATTGCATGTACAAATACTCGTATTATTTGTTTTTAGTACGTAACTACTTATGAACGTGATAAGGTAAATCTTTGAATATTTTTACACGTGCTATGTTCAAATGTGTGCTATCATAATTGCAACGAGTATATCCACATATGTGGAAACCTAGATTTGTTTTTTTTTATAGTATGCTCATATTTTATGTTGTTTTTGTGTGCTGTATTTTATTTTAATTTACAAATATTGTTTTAAAAATTTTAGCCTAAGAAACAAGAGAAATGAAGGAAATAATAATGTATTCTTTATTTTGTCAGAACATAAACAACCTTAAAAACGCAGCTAAAGAATTAAGCAACAACAGGCTATCTTATCGGTGAGAGCGATTTCTTCCGGATAACCTCTAGGTAGTAGAAATTACCGGAGAATATTATACCTATAACATCAGCACATAATCTTATCATAAATACGAGAAAATAATAAATACCAGATATAAATAAGAATGACAACGTAGATTAAGGTAGTGGCAGATAGTGAAGCTTAAGTTTGTGCCTTAGAAATGGAAAAGGATATAGCAAGGCGTAAATCTAGCGGTAGCGCATTCCACATTCTAATGGCTTTAAAGTAGATAGGAATAACACACATAATTAGTAGCAACGAGCCAAAAGGCATACACAGAAACACTTGTCACATCACATAATAAACTGGCTTCAACTTCAGTAGTTCAGCTGCAACTGAAACTGCACGCCATTACATGCACTTTGCCTAGTTTGTAAAGGTGCGTTTAAACCAAAAGAAGTTGTTCTAGCGCCCGTTCTACGAAATCAACCAATCAGGTTTTGTTTACCGATCGAATTTCGTAGAGTGGGAGGTTAGAACAGCGAATGCTCTTTTAGTTTAACCGCACCTTAATGCGCCTGCTAAAGGTGCGTTCAGACCAAAAGAGCATTCGCTGTTCTATCCCCCGCTCTACGAATTCAATCAATCACGTTTTGTGTAACGTTTGGATTTTGTAGAGTGGGAGGTTAGAACAGCGAATGCTCTTTTGGTCTGAACGCACCTTTAGAATGCTGCAGAAAACCGTCGCGAACGCATTTTCTTGAAAGAAAGTCAAAATAATGATTATTTTGGTTCTCAGGGAACTTAACGAATCTTACACAAGTAACAATATAAATCCACCCAGGAACAGGCAAAGTAACCAGAACAGCGCTACAGCGTTTTGTCTCCAAAAAAGTTGTAACAATATTAATTTTGTTGTTTATTGAGGTAATCGAAAATAACGGTTATGTTTTGTTTTAGAAGTAGGTATCGCTAATCGAAGCTGAGAAATGATACCTATGTTTTGATACACGCGTACTCATTTTCGCAGTAAAACTATTTTGTGTTATTATATATGTGCATTGTAAATATTTGGAAAAAATCCTGCCAAGGTGTGATTGTGTGAGTCTTTGCTCTTACATAATAAGAATAAGAATAGTATAAAAATATTTTAGTTAAAATCAACTTATTCTTTTGACCAAATTGTTAGTAATTGTATGCGTAAGATTCTCTCGTGACATTTATTTAACTACCTATTTTTAGTATATATTTTATTTTACTGAGTTTAATGCCACAAAGATTTAGGTACCGGTCTATTGTGATATGTATCACTTTCGCGCAAGCATACTTGTTGCAACTGGAAGCAAAATCGACAAACGTATGGCCATCAATCACAAACCTACAGGACAAACTTTCGTATGTGCACCTCGTGAAGATGTTATATTTGTTTAATCAAAATTGTGGTGGCTTTCTATTCGGGTTTAGTGGCACTCTACCGGTACAATACCTTAAACACGACATGTAAGAAGACAGGACAAAAATGTAAAGTAGTTAAATAAACAGTACACTGAAGTGGGTGATACTGAGGAGCGCTGAGAAAGTGCATTGTTCAAATACATGCGATCACGAACCGAAATGAAAGATCGCAGGAATTCCCAGCGGATTGGTGCAACCGAGAACTTGCTCTGCTTTCAGGTTATTTTTTTCTCATTGTAAAAATATACAATAAGTAAATAACACTTAACTAGGTTAAATGAAACGATGAAAATGGAAACAGTAAATTAAGAAATCATGAGTGAGTCTCGCTCTATTATTATAAGCCTTAACAAGCAAATATCAATTAATCGAAAATTCTTTCTTGTACATCAAGCCATTTAGATAAATTAAACATTGTAGAATATCGGAAAAAAAATTGCAGATATTGTAATTAATTGCAAGTATTTCACGTATTTATCGCCCGCTGTTGAACATTATGCCTCTCTTCAAGTACGCCAATCATCCCGGTCCTGATCTATCCCAGATTAGAAGTTTAGTGTCCCGCAATCTTGCGAATGTCGTCTATCCAACGAAGGACTCTTTCATCATATGATTGAAATAATAAATACAATATCATTATAATCGTTGTAAAGCCAACTAGCTAACCAATTTTAACGACAAAATGTGATATTGAAGTAGAGTAACATTCCTTGCAAGCCGCTGCAACGAAGTGAATTTCGGCGACGTTTCGGCCACGTCCCATTGCCGTTCACTTTTCAATCAGCCTCGCGACTGTCTGAACCCGAACGCTGAGATCATTATCTGGTACCTATCGATTGTCGCCTTGGAATTCATGTGGTATCTGGCATCCTAAGGCGTTCCTTCGGTAACATTTTTGACAGGAAACTACTTTGTTAGTAGGTAGTTATAAGTTCTGTAATCTTTTGTTTGAAATGGTTGCTAAAATTTGTTGGGCCTAGGGAACAGGTTAAAAATATCTATGATTATTAAGTGTTGATAACTATTTTACTAAGATATTTTTTAAGTTTAGTTTTCTACATTGATAGTAATTTTGGTCTTTCATAAAATGGCGTTAAAACAAGTTTCTTACATCTGATGTGAAAAATTTCTGAATTTTAGTCTTCTATAAAAGAAATCGATTTATGTAACTTCTTACTATTTTGTACATTTTCACATTAGTAATGTTGCCAGATATCTTGTGTTGTTGTCTCTAGTCCCAGACATGAACTGGTAGATAATTCAACTTTAATCAAGGGCGAATATTTATAAAAAAAATCAACTAGTAGGTAACTAAGTATGGACATATTTTTAGTTATAAAAAAATGTAAATAAAGCGTTATGGTATTAACATAAATTATCGAACCGGGTTACTCACGTATTTAACCCGGTTCGATAATATTTTAATATGTTTGAGTCTCTCGTTAGTTATAATTGTAAAAAAGAGATATGGTTATATTTTTTCTAGTAAGGTTTATGTCTATGATAAGGTTTTTTGCAGTATTTTTGGTATCATTCGAAGCTAAGGGAAAATATTATTAAACCGGGTCACTCACGTATTTAACTCGGTTCGATAATATTTTAATATGTTTGAGTCTCACGTTGGTTGTAAGTTGTAATTCTAAAAAAGAGTTATGGTTATATTTTTTCTAGTAATGTTTATGTCTATGATAAGCTTTTTTTGCAGTATTTTTGGTGTCTTTCAGAGCTAAAGGAAAATGGTATTTATTCACATTTTCTTTAAAAAACATATTTTTTTCACAATGAAGTTTTTTTTACAAAAAAGTTTTGAAATGCTCAATTTTGAATTATATCCCGCTCGACTGAGTAACTAGACTGTGCGGTGCGTACCTTTTTGGTACTGTACCCAAAAGATAATAAATAATTTATTTAAAAGAATAGTTTGTTTATTTAATAACCACATGTAGATATTGTGATATAATTTTGTACTTAGCTGAAAACATACAAACTCAAATATATGTATAAATAATTTTTATTTTATATTTCCCGCTAAATTATTGTTCTATTCTGTCAAGAGTTAAATATACTTTACCTAGCAAAGTAAAGGAATATGCTCATCTCCCAGTTACTAAAAGCCATAAGAGACTCCAGTTTTGCATGGATTTAGAGCGTTTTGTGTAAACGATTGAACAGTCTTATCGATTGCACCGTCGATTGCACCCGCGCGTGTATTCAAAGCGATCTGTGCATCCTGGGATCACGTCCGTGCACGATTATAGTACAAAGAGAAAGAAAAAGCGGAAAACATCATTAAATTTCATTTAATTTGCTGATAAACCGTGGTTACATACTCGTTAAATGTGATGATGATGATAGTTACCTGGACAGGGCGTAGCAATATATACCTTGGTAAATAAAATGTTCATACATATTAGATGATTAAAGGTAGTATATAATATATCTTATTTAGCTCACGGTACGCCAAAAGAGGAGAAGTATACAATAAGACATTGAGTTTGATTTTCTGAAAGTTAATAGCGTTTCGTATCAAATTGGAACTTTAAATAAGGTTGCTTTTTTGAAATAACACTTTTCATGGTTGTGTAAGAATAGCTCTAAGTATAATAATATACTTATTTTCCACTTTGTAGACAAAGGTGACTGTAAATATGAAACCGTTGGTTAAAAAATAGTACTTAATAGTAGCAGTAGTAATAATAGGATAATCTAACCGTCCAAACGGATTATAGAATAAATGTGACATAAAATTGTATAGAATAAACGTACCTACGTGTCTAAGCAATTTACTTACACATCTTTGTAGTATTTTCAAAAGTGTCTAATAGGGCGTAGAAAAAAAATTTACTCTTTCCATTAAGGTTGGTTAATTCAGTTAATAGAAAAAGTAGTTAAGTGGAGGTATTTTTTTGTTTGCGTGTACCTAGTTCTTAATAATTGGAAGCAAACCCAAGAATATATTTACATACTTAGTCAAATGTCTCTCTAAAAAAATACTACTTACGACTGGGGTGAAGGAAGTGAATTGTGAAAACCTTCTGTCTTGCACCTAACAGCAGAACCAAAGCGTCGACGGAAAAAAAGACCTGTCTACGAGGTAACAATGGCTGAGCCAGTAGGAGACAGTTCAAAGATTTTTTACGCTTTTATCTGATACCGTGTACTTTAAAAATTGTTACAATTCGCCCGTACTTTGAATAGTCTTGCCAATAGATTGTGAAAGTTGAAGGAATTTGAAATGCATTTTCTTTGGGCGTATTTTAAAGGAATTGTTCTGGAGATAGGCGAAGACGGTTTCTCAGTATGAGCTGGGTACTTTGAAAAGACATTAAAAGCAAAAGATGTAATAGCTTAGTAATACCTTTTGAATGCACAGCTTTGGTAGGTACTTATTTAGTACGACAAAAGAGTGCAGTGGTACATGTATCTAATATTTACCTACAAGAATTAGCTATGAAAAGTAAACGTGCAAATTGAAGATCTTTTGAGATTATTTGATTAAGCTTTAGTGCTGGCAAATATTTTTTTTTACTAAAGTTGAGAGGATGAAGCATCGTGTACCTACTTCAAATATAACCTTAATATATATAAAAATTGAAATTTTAAAATTTTACACTTTTATGGCAATTACTACAAAAATAATTTTTATTACAAGCAAAGCACCTCTCATTTAACGGCAGCGTTCATGTTTAATTAAATACAAAATATCTTAACGAAACACAGGAGCTATGATAGCTTGAGTAACTAATGATAGTTACATGGTATAATCCGATCGTTGATAGCCGCAATAATTCACCTTGTCAGATGGTATTAATCAACAGTTCCAACACCTGAAGGATCATGTGTCGGCACCGACCATGCCGACAATTAGTCGATATGTGGCGCTAGTGGCAGCGAGTAGCGAGACGACTATCGGAGTCTTATTATTATAGCACTACGTTTTTATCGTTTATTGTCATCGCCGCCAAATTCTGAAAGTATTCAATGATGAATGTGACACAGCACGATAATTGGTAAAAGCGCGGAACCATCATAAGATTCATAAGCCATTTGAGCGCAAACCGTGAATAAATCGTCTCTGGGATAAAATTACCCTATGTTAGTCAGATTGCTACGTTAATAATTTGTATTTTGAGCAGATAAATATGATACTCTTGTAGCCGTACGATGAGGTAGCAAGTGACATTTACGTTAGCATTTACTCGTTACGTAAAATAGTTGATCGAGCTCGCTCCAAGAAATCAGTGCGAGCGATTATTAATACGACAATATCAAGCCTGACGCCTCGCTGGAATTCCGTAAAAAGACCCCTCCCACCACGGTCATACCGAGCATACCTACTTGCTTAACCCTTAAGCCTATAACTAACAACTGAAGGTGACATGGTATTTATGTCACACTTGTACCAAGTTAAAAGTGAAAAATCGGCCAAAATCATATCGGACCATGCTCAATGTAGGGTTTCGTAGTTATTTAACAGTTTAAACAGTTTAAGCCTAAATATTCATGATTTCTTTCATATTTTTTTGATCCACGGATCAAAAGTTCTAACGTTTGGGGGACACATTTATTTAAAATTCTGGAGCGGTTATTACCGAAAATATTCAGTTAACACTTTGGGGCCGTTTATATAATGTATACCAATTTGCACTAGTAGTTACTAACGGTCACTGAGCTATGCTGCGGACAGACAGATGGACATGGCGAATCTATGAGGGGTCCTTGTTTACTACGGAATCCGAGAAAGATAGCAAGTAACGCTAAGGCCACGGGTCAAAAGACGCTGTCAGTGGGCTGCGCCCGACCGGCCCGCGCTCAACGCATGTTAATCAGGCAGATCACGAGTAATTGCCGAGTGGAGTGTGAAATGCGGGCTTAGCGAAATTATCTGCAGTTTAGTCTGATTTATATGCGATTAGACTTCCTTTCCGTCATGGGATTCTGTTTTGGAATCTGTGTTAGATTGACTGAAATTGGGGTGCCCAATTGGGTGCGATTGAATAGAATACAAAAAAGAATAGACTGAATTGTTTCATGTTATGTTAAGGGCGTTCTTAGCCATTGCATAAAGCCAGAATGTACATATCAGGATATTTAAAATCAGTGAACGCAGTATCATATCATAACAATTCATGTAGCCGTTACGAAGAAATTAAGGAAGTCTCGAATTTTTACTTTTGAAAGTTTGAAACAACTTGTATGTGTGTAAGTATGTCCTGAGGCAATATTGTCCACATATAACAGTATGAAACTTTGTTAAGCCTTAATGTATAGCTTTTCCATTTCTTACGTCACTAATAGGTATGATTCAGACTTTTGATAAATCGCTGGCTGTGTGACTTAACCTCGCATAATGGCTTACGAGGTTGCGTCACAAAATAGTACATTGTGCATCACGGGAGGTAAGTACGGAATTACTAACGAGAGTGTTAGGCTTTTATGACTCGAGTTAGTATTCCGCTTACCTACCGCGATGCATACAATGTTTTTCATCACACTTGCCGACAAAAAAATAAGTTATAAGACATAATGTTATTAAATGACGTACTGACATTTATATTACTCCCTAGGGAATATCACTTTTCTATTACTCCCGCTACGCGCGCAAGCAATGGCGCGCTTAGACAGCAAGTGTGATGAAAATATATTTCTGTACATCTATACGAGCTTGAGTCACACAACCATCGAAATGTCATCATTGCCAAAGTTAATCTAAGTTATGCTGCCAGTGCAGTGACATAATATTATGTATGATATTACCTACTTCAGTTTGTTCGAGTATACTGTGTTTTGGTGTAAGATACTGGAATTTAATTTTGTTTGATATTTTTATTTTTTTGTGATTTTATTTTTTGTGGAGCTCCACATTTTTTATTGAGTACACACTATTATTTACATAAAAGACAAACTGTAAAGGTCATAGGCGCCTAGTCTAATAACAGATTACATTATACTCTAGAAATTCGACCGATGTTCGCTGAGTCCGAGCGGCCGAGTGGCTTAGGCATCAGCGGCGAAACCTTCGACGTTGGTAAAATTGGTATTTTTTGTGTATGTGGAACTACTAAAGTTGTTTTTTTTTTGTTTTTTTTGAGTTCTGTGTTTTAAGTAGATGCACAGGTGATACTACTTACTATGCATCTCAATTATACATATAAAATGTCAAATATCTACCAAATAATAAATATCTAGTCTGCCAACGCCGGAGGTGGTATTGTTTCTTTGCCATAACTATAAATCATTTGGTACCTATGTGATAACTTTATCCTTTGTTAAAAATTTTAACGATACTTAGACCATTTCTAATTCTCTATAGTAAACTTACAGGGTTTGTCCAATAGCTCTGCTAAGCTAAGGTCACCCCGTAAATAGAAATATATATAACAATACAGTTGTCAAATATTTCGTAATCACTTCTTAATGAAATCGTTGGAAATTGTTGAATGGGATGCCAGCGATCAGACCGGGCGTCAATTAGTATCGGGACAAAGCCGGACGGCCGCACTAGTCGGCTTGAATGGTAAGCAAAAAAGTTTAGTCGAAATGAAGTGAGATTTTTGATAAATAATTATGTGATAAAAATAAATACAAGTACAAATGAAAATTAAATGGGTAAATGAGTCTGCAACCTCTGGTTGTACAAGCGTTCGTTGATTGTAGCCGCTTGCGATAGTCGGATTGTATGTTTATTTGCCACCGCTCGCTGTTAGCCTCAAGAATACCAAATAGCATCGCCTTAATTAAGGTCTATTAGTGTTGACCATAAATATAACTAAACGGTTAAAGTCACGTGTATTTAGTCACTATCCGTGACATGTTTCGGAAAGCCTAGGTCTCGATTGACAAACACTGAGCCTGCGTATACGCTTCGTGAGTTCGCAATACAACTACATTCTTGCATTTTATTCAGTACCTACCTAAGTATTAACAACACAACAAAGATTTGATTTGACGTTGACACATTTTGAAAACAAGATCGACACGCCATTTTGAAAGTATACTCGGAATAGCGGCCCGTTAAAGGAGGTACGGAGGAGGCGTGAACGCGGGTTCAGTACTTAACAATAGGCTCACTGAAACATGTCGCTTTAAAAGGGACTTTAAAAAAAAGAAACATTTTGCGCGTAGTGACTAACACGTGAGTTTAACTGCTTAATTATATTTAGAAACGCTAGACCGTACCGGGTATAATCCGGGCTGTCCGATTTATCATTTCGAGTATCTATACAAAGTAAGTTATTTGGGTGGCGTATATGCAAACCATTTTTGGTACATTAATGTACCGAAACTCCAATCTCTATAGATTTATGCTGAAGATATGTTTTCGAAAGTATGTAATCTGGCATTAGAGATATCAAATGCTTGAGTAATAACTAAGATAAATCTTTTTGAATCGGCTTTAAAATTAAAAAAAAAAAGAAGTATACACACGTATTTTTTATATTTTTGACATTGTCATCAGAACTGTTATTGTTGCACCGATTTGGTATTACTCTTTTAAAATGTATACGTTTACAAATTATTACATCGAAAATTTTATATAACACCAGGTGAATAAAAGTTATAATATAGATGTAAACTTTTGGTTTAATAAATATGTCGGAGTCGCGCTTCAGTTCGCGCAGACCTGTACAACACGTCGAGTCATCGAACGCCAGAATTGTGTTATTTACGATGAGACAGTTTTGTTTGCAATGTTTACATTTAATTTGTTAAGAGTTACTAAATCTAGAAAACGATAAGCAATGTATTGCTTGGAGTGGTCTTTGCTTTGGTCCATGCGGTAGATTATAAAACCCGGTTGAGATCTACCCGCCTGTGAAGCAGGTAGTTTATGACCTGACAGTATAAAAGGTCACTAGCGCTGTTTTCATGATGCATACGCACGCATTCGCGCGTTAGACTTAGAAAGAAGTCAATCTTGCTTTAGACATTGGAAAGTCAATTCATTTTGATTTCCGCGTTAGACTTCGAAAGATTGATTCTTGCCTAGACTTGGAATAGATTCTGATTATGATCATTCCTTTCCTTAAGTCTATCTTGAGACCGCGAATAGATTTGATTAAGTGCACTCCAGAGTAACAGGAGTTTGACTAGATTCAATAGTTAGTTAGATTCAGATTCAGATCCTAGCATCCTGACGAAAGACGTTATTTCTTGTGTTTTGAAATTGGTGAAGCATGGACTCAAACTTAGAACTCTCCAGTCGTTTTCCATTAGTTGTTGTTTAAAGTGTATGATTAATCGTGTTTTAAGTGTGTATCTATTGTAATGATCTAAAATTGTAATTACCAATGTTTGTAAAGATTAAAACATACAACCCGCTGAGTTTCTTCCTGGTTCTTCTCTGTTGTGGTTTAACTCTTGCGAACCAGAGTAGTAATAAAAAAAATATCTTAATTCATGTTGTGTTTTCATTATGAGTCCATGCCTACATGCATAAGTGCGTAGATAGCTAAAACCATCTCCCTATAATAGCTCGGCCGGAACCTGATATAAAAGGGCCCTACGCCGAAAAATAAATAATAATCCGCGGACATGCTGACGCTACACAAGGCAGGGCGCACGTGAGTTGAAATGAGCGCAGGTGCAGTATTGTACAGCGGCAGTATGTGTCTTACAGCCGTATAGATTATCTACACTTAGATTCTGCATATAATATATTAGGCAACTTACTCCTGAGCTTACCGTGGGACTATGTCGATTTGTGTAAGATGTCCCAAGATATTTATTTATTTATTTATTATTACTCCTGTAAACAAGATACCACGGAGTCGGCATAACGGCTACTACTAACGTCACCCGACGAGTAGCAGCACTAAAACCGCCAGCACCTCAATATCCCGCTAGATGGCGCTGGCGTCCAAATAGACCGCGCCAACGATAGTTCGCCGGAGAACCCATAAGTATTAGGCTTCATGATTATCGATATTTGTCTTCACTCCCCTTAGTGTACGATCTAAGTTTTCGGATTTCCGAGCTTATTTCGATACATTAGTAGATACCTATAGTATTCGAGTAAATTGTAACTTTGCCAAATTATACAATATAAGTTTCCGTTCACGTCTTTGTTTCAAACAGTACGTCACAACTCCCCTACGCTACACTCCTACTTATATTGATAGGTTAATTTCATTAAACTACTGCGTATTCCTAAATAAGCTCTTCAATCCTGTTTAAAACAAGTTATCTGCGGTTGTACGTATTTTTTAATTAAGATTATGACCTACTTAGGCATACACATTTCTTAGTTCTTGTTTATCATAACAAATTAACCCTTTGACTACCTACGTCCTGTTTGTATCACACAACCACCTACCTGCGGTCATGGAGACCGCTTCTTCTTATGGGACCTGATTTATTTACTTTGGCGTGACTGAAGGGGGTTTAAATATATTAAATAGTTGCAGGCATTTATTAACCAACACGAATACAAAAATAATCAACATTTTGTATTTCAAATTTAACATATTTATTAACTTGTGTTGTATTTTCGATTACAAAACTTAGTATCCTTCAGGATATGAGATAACAAAATTAAAAAAACATAATATAAAGCTTTTCATTATAAAAAAATAAAATTGAGCAATCATAAATGCTATTAAACTATCTAATTTGGTTACAAATAAGATATTTTTGTAAAATTACATGCTTTTAAAATAACCATTCTTGTCTGCCGTCGACACACAATTCGGCTGTCCCAGATCAAAGCCTAGTAAGTGTATTTAGCGAAATTTTACAGGAGAAGCAAACAAACATTTTGTTAAAAAAAATAGTAGCAGAGACCTTTATCTCACAAGACTTGGTTTTATATAAAGAAGTATAACTTGCTTTATAAGACAAACTATTGAAAATTAATATATGTATCTATTTGGAACTTTTATGTGCCTTACTAACAACTGATTACAAAAAATAACAGAAATGTTATGTCAATTACAAAACTGAAAC
>JALPQI010026937.1:0-10105 GCA_025490895.1 Thaumatotibia leucotreta
ATGACTTTTGAAAAATGTGACGTCATGTGAAATCTTTTTATTTTATTTTGACAACAACAGTATTTTTTGATAATCCTGCCTAATTGACAGGCATTGTAATTCCTTGGTAACATGATTAGTACACCAAACGAAGGAATCTCAGAGGAAAAAACTCGTGTATAAGCGAATTTTGGTATAGTTGTAGGGAATGGTGTTTTAAACCACATACTAAAAGTACTGGTGGTTAGGGGTGGAGCTAAGGGGGGGAGGGGGGTGTAAAGGTCCTTATTTTTAATTTTTCGTAAATAACGCGTAAACCGTGGCTTATAGCAAAAAATGTTCTAATACATAAGTAATCTACATAAAATTCTCTACAAAAAAGATGTACACATGTTTCCTCTGGGATCACTGTGTCATGAGATAAGAAAGCAAGAAGATGGACAATAAAGAAATAAACACTTTTGTTTAAGTAGGTATAGCACATACAGAATGCTCGCGAGCATTCCAAAAGATTTTAATGTTCAATTCCTGACCATATTTAGAGTCTTTAATGTATATAAAATTTCCTGGATTCGGCTTAGTTTCAGAGATAATCAACCTTTTTTCGAAATAAGTTTTTCGACGTAACTCGTCATAAAACTTATTTTTGATTGCAATGCTACCACAATGTGTTTTAATATTACCACACCTTTTGCCTGGCAATCAAAAAATGGGAATAGACTTGACGAAATAACCTGTCCCAATAAAAATATTCAAATAAATCATTTAACAGATTGTTGTTATGATAAAAAGTACTGGAAATGTTAAAAAGTATTCAAAAAGTGTAAAAAAAAGAGAAAAAAAAAATTTTTTTGGTGGTATTTGACATTAGGTGTCATAATCATTTTTGTTTATTTTGATATCTAGAATGCATACTTAAAATCTTTTGGAATGCTCGCGCCCGGGCGCGCCCTGTATACTTATTTGTAAAAATAAAATTCCTAGTTATCTTCTAAATCTAAAATATCTTTATAATCATCGTCAAATGATTTTAACTATGCATTCTAGACATCAAAACAAACAAAAAATATTATGAGACCTAATGTGAAATACCACCAAAAATAAAAATTTTTTTTCTCTTTTTTTTACACTTTTTGAATACTTTTGTACATTTCCAGTACTTTTTATCATAACAACAATCTGTTAAAATTATTTATTTGAAAATTTTTTTTGGGACAGGTTATTTCGTCAAGTCTATTCCCATTTTTTGATTGCCAGGCAAAAGGTGTGGTAATATTAAAACACATTGTGGTAGCATTGCAATCAAAAAGAAGTTGTATGACGAGTTACGTCGAAAAAGTTATTTCGAAAAAAAGGTTGATTATCTCTGAAACCAACCCGAATCCAGGAAATTTTATGTAACATTAAAGACTCTAAATATGGTCAGGAATTGAACATTAAAATCTTTTGGAATGCTCGCGAGCATCCTGTATGTGCTATACCTACTTAAACAAACGTGTTTATTTCTTTATTGTCCATCTTCTTGCTTTCTTATCTCATGACACAGTGATCCCAGAGGAAACATGCATACATCTTTTTTGTAGAGAATTTTATGTAGATTACTTATGTACTAGAACATTTTGTGCTATAAGCCACGGTTAACGAGTTATTTACGAAAAATTAAAAATAAGGACCTTTACACCCCCCTCCCCCCCTTAGCTCCACCCCTAACCACCAGTACTTTTAGTATGTGGTTTAAAACACCATTCTCTACAACTATGCCAAAATTCGCTTATACACGAGTTATTTCCCCCGAGAGGCAGCTTTTGGTCTTCGTTAGGTGGGCTAGATTGCTTGTCTTGTCGTTTGGCAAGAATACGACTGCAACGAAGATTACGAAAATCGTTCAATTTTATTTAAGCTTTGACATTGTCTAGGAACTATGTAACACGCAATGACGTACAATTAACAGCATGCGCCGCCCACAACTTTATAGTGTTTTGCTGGTCCACATAGTTTGCTCATGAAAAATAGCTGTTGCGATTCTTATCTGGGTCACCGCTTTGTCAATATATTATACGCTTCATAGCTGGTAAAAAAGCGCAGTATTTTACATAAATTTATGATCTGTAGACTATCTTTGAGGCACTACGATACTTCTATTTTTTTACTGCTATCACCTTTGTCGTATTCTTAAGTAAATCAAACCCTCAAAACATATGCTATTGCTTCTTTTCTACCCTGCAGCCACGATTTCTTCCAAATATTTAACTTGGTGTTTAAAATAATGTATACTTCACACATAAAATAAATTTGCAAAAGGATTGCCTAACCATATTTCACGCCCGCTTTGCGCGAGCAAGATGTAATTATTTAGCTTCTTCCCACCACTTTGTTCACGATTAAATATATACATTCTTAGCTTAAATAATGATAAGGCAGAATTTTTACATGTTGCCAGAAATCAAAAAAGCAATGTTTCCGCAATGTATGGATTAATCCAAATGCACGAACTATTGACCTTTGATCGAATTATCAAACATTACGATGCAAGTGCGAAAAGTAGGATTTATACAATAATTGTCGAAAAATCTGATATGCATTGCAAATTACCCATTCGCTCACATATACGTCATAAAATATCTTACAGTTCGACAATGCCAAAGTAGTACTAAACAAGGCCTTTAGACATTTTAAGATGTTATTTTTCGCACTAGCACTGTAGAATAACACCATGCCTACTGTTACCTACAGTGGACGATGTATATTTATATTTTAACGACAAACTGCTCTTAATCGCGTTAACTTATACATTTATTATTTAGACATAGACATAGAAATTTTTATTTAGCATCACAAAAAAGCATGATACAGAGTAGGACAAAAGAAAAAGAAAACTATTTTAAAATGAACCTAAATGTTAACATGTACTATATACACAGTTACATGGATGACAAATAGGAGCTTGCCTCAGCATGATGTTGCAGAGTGTTTACTACTCGTACAACGCTGTGTCAATCTATTTTCAGGCAGACCCTTACAATATGTGTCCTTTATTTGCTGTTGCTCGAAAACTAAATGGCTCAGAGTTGTATGTTGTTGTATGTATCAATAATAACAATAATATGTTGTATGAATACAAGCTACAACAACAAGATTAATAGAATGGTCATATATAAAAGGAAATATATAAATTATACAATATATATTGATACGAGTGCACATATACATATTAAAGAAAAATGTCTTATCGTGTGACGTTTCGAGCATAAAATTACACCCGTGGTTGCAGGCAGACGTTTGTCGTTAAAATATGAGTCATAATCGTAAAAAAAATAATCAATATATAGGACATATACCTATTGCAACTCCTGCATGTTAAAATTGTGATCTTCATGAATACCCGCGCTGTTTACAGTTACTAATAAAGCAGCACAATCCGGTGATCAAAAGAACCGAGGCCAGGATTGCTATTGAAAATGCTCACTGCTAATCGCCTCACCAAAATAGTACGTTTTCTAACGAAGGATGGCTATTAGGATAAACGAGCGATGGAGACGCGCGGCTTATACTTAATTTTATGAAAAACCACTTGAATTGTCTGCGGTGATGATGTGTCTGTAAAGGTTCAAACCCAGCGTTCCAGTGTAAGCCATCCACATCCTTTCGAACTACAATATTAACTAAACTTATCGGGCCTACCACGGCATGCTTACCCTAACACACGCACACACACACACACACACCATCTCTTGTACCATCTTATTGAACAAGTGTCATTTAAACTTAATCTGTCCAATTTTTACTCTCTCTAAACTAGTGTAATGTAACGTTGTGTAACTTTTAACTTACTGTTGAGTCCCAAGATACAGGCTCGCTAGTTTGGGACTCTTAGGATTTTTGTTAATTTACGAGTATTTATTGATTTGTTAATAAATTATTTTTGATGGACTATGAATGCTGTCAAATAATGTAGTGTTTTGCTGCAGATAAGGTTCAAATTCATCAATCATTATTGGAGATATTCACTTAAAAGAGTTGAAGCGAAAAGAAAAGCGTTGAAAAATTTGAAAAGACTTTTCGTAGCATGGTTTAAAAAACGAAAATCGGCGTGAAATTATCGTTCAAAGTTACCGCTTTTCGGCCAGGCTTAAAAAGTCACCGTAGATCGTACAGTCACATCTAATAATATGTATATATTTCGGAACGTATGTCAACGGCATAAAGATCAAAATCGTATACATATTATTAGAGCCTACCGTACCAGGCCCTGGCCGGAATGTCTAACATTTCGTATTCCATGTAGTATTCCGAAAAGTGTGAGTCGTATCTTGAAAACCTGGCCCCAAATCTATAATCTGATTTCACTATTTGCAATCTGTAAATAAATTGAATGTTAGAATCCTAGTAAATGTTTGCACATTTATAAGGAGCCAGAGTAATGAGATATTGTTCAAAAACCCCACGGAGGTCATAGGGCCTACCGCAAACCATGATCGACGTGTCTCCCTGTCAAACATATTTACGAATTTGCAAGTGCAACAGGATGCAACACGTCGTTTGAAGTTCGCGATAGGCAAGATGCCATTCCGTGATCATATACGATATCCGATAAGTAATAAATGTATGCTGGCGGAGAATGCTGCGAGTACCATGGACAGCCCACCGCACCAATGTGTCAATTTTGCAGGAAGTGGGAGTCACCGTCAGACTATCAACGCTTTTCCTTCGTAGGATCTTCGAATTCTTTGGTCACGTAGCAAGGAATAAATGCGATAACCTGGAAAAACTCGTGGTGACAGGGAAAATACAAGGCAAGCGACCAAGAGGTAGAAGTCCTATGCGGTGGACAGATCAGATTCGCGATACCACCAGTACAAACGTCCACGAAGCAATACACACTGCCTCAGACCGTCAGTAGTGGAAAGATATCGTCCGGAAAATTATTCATAGAGATCACGACACTCAGCAATGAGGAATACGACACAAGGAGGAGAAATAAGTGTATGAGAATAACACATTCGTAAGAAACGTCACGTGACCATTTCCATACATTATTATAGTCATATGACTTATCGCTTATCGTATACGATTGCAGAATGGCATCTTGGCTACACCTGCTGAAGGCCCAGCGAATGCTCTCGAAGCTTTGGTAATGTATGGCGGAACGAGTTTAACGATTGCGGAAATACGATCGAGCGAGCTTAGTCGGCGGTGACGATGGAGGCCGGATCCTTGCTCGGTTAGATATAAAGACTTTTCATTCATTTGCATTAATTTCGAATCACTATCAGACATTGAAACAATGTGACCATATTATAATTATAAGTTATTATAACACATTTCCATATACATATTTATGTAAATCCGTATTCCGAATCCGTGTATTTGTCAGCCTCCGTAGCCTAGTTGGTAGTGACCCTGCCTACGAAGCTGGAGGTTCCGGGTCCGAATCCCGGCGAGGGCATTATTTGTGTATTTATTTATCACAAATATTTGTTCCTTGGTCATGGCTGTCTATGTATTTAAGTATCTGTATGTATCTATCTATTATATATATCGTCGCTTAGTACCCACATCACAAGCCTTAATTGAGCTCAACGTGGGACTGGGTCGATTTGTGTAAGTTGTCCCAAGATATTTATTATTTATTTATTTAATTTAACAAAGAAGCCTTTAAACAGTTTTATCTCTTTTTAACTCTCGGGTCATGGCGCCCTAGTGCTAAGGCCCTTGTCCACGAAATCTCGCATCACCTCATCGACACTTCTGGTGATCGGCTGTGAGCTACTTTGGCCAGCGATTAAGTCTGGTAATCCAAAAAGGCAACGCTGCCAGCCTACTGGGCACCATCACATGAAGGTGACCTGGATGCTTAGACAAGTTGCCAATCGCTAACGCTTAATCGTCCATCGTAAGCGAAAGGTAGCTAATTGTCTTCGTCGCACTAATATGAAAGAGTGACAGAGAGGGAAAACTACGATACGCTACTAAGCGTTATCAATTGGCAACTTGGCTAAGCATCCTTGGGAGCATACTTTAAATCTATGTATATTTATTAAGTGGTAGTAGGCAGTACGTTGTTAGGGTTTGTTAGGTTAGCTTATAATTGGATCTAATTGTATATATGTAATGTCATAATTTTTCTGTAAAGATATATTTCCATAAAAAAATCGTTTTTAAAATCTAATACACTTTTTTAATTCTCTCGCTTTACCTATTTATACATAGGTATTTACAAACATGATCGAAATCTCAATTCGTGTACAAAAATGTTACGAATATCCCAAAAAATGTCTATTACATTCTCGTATCGGTATTTTAACAAAAAACTCAAACGATTTAATCACTACTCGTAAATTGAAAACCAACTATCCACCGATTTATTTTGAAAATTGGTTACTACCAAATTATATTCGTTAAAATAAAGCAATTAACACAAGAGGCTTATATATTTCAATTATAACATCACAAGCTATTGCCTAATAGATTGTATGGTAATGCGTTAAGGGCGAAAATTGACTGAATAGTTATTGACAGTTCGGGACTTGATTGACCCAAATTGCCGTACAATCGTATCAGTGTGATTGTCTTTGCATCGATTCCAATTTTCGGTTCAAGTCCGTTATCTATTGTGTCAAGTATTAATTGGTCCCAAACGGCTCAAGAATCCGTTTCGACAGGGTATAACTGCTTATGCAGTCAACAGTGTTTTTTTTTATAGTGGGTACTATATTCAGCATTTCAATTTATTAGTTGCTTTTAATTTGGTTACCCAGTTGTCTTTGTTTTGTATCTTGCACCGTCTATAGATGTTCTCTGCGTTGCCCATAGTTGACTGGTAGAGAATGCTGCATATCATTAAGTCCCATATTGTATTTTTTTTATCTTTTGTACAATCAAGTTTAAATAAATAAGTAATAACTACGACGATGATCGGGTAGATCAATGGTAAGAGGAACAGCCGTGTGGCTGAGCGTTTGGTATGGGTTCGACTCTCGCCTTACAAATACAAAATACAAATATTTATTTATAACACCAATGTTACAAGTCAACATAACTAATTATCAATAATAATTAGTCTTAGTCTCCGATAGACTTAATTTTTTCTTAAAACCTACCTTTATGACAATTATTTCAGTAAGTAATGAGTATACCGATTAGGGTCGACTAGTAAAATTTTATGAAGACGCCTATTTTATATATTTTATTTCTGGCACATGTTTCGAGGTTCCCGAAACGGATATTGGCATGTTTTTGTTTTCCGTAGTTTTTTCACGAGAATTTATTGGTCATTTTAAATTTTTTTATAATTTAGTATAGTTTAATTTGCAGAATTTTGCATAAAACCAGCTTGACTCGGGAGACCATAACCATGGCAATAATAGACAGAAAAAAAAATATTCACCCAAATATACTGCATAGCAGGTACTTTTTAGATATACCTATATGTATATTGAAGGTAGTTTATATCACAAATTCACAATACTATCCAATCACTCGGAAACCGGTTGAAGTCTTATATATAATTATAGTGAGCAAGTAACTTACGAAATCGTGCATTCCCTATACTCTGTTTGGTTTGGTGTTCAAAAAAAGGTAAACAATCTTGCAGTATCTTTTTATTGAAAAATGCATATAAAAATCCAAACTAGGTACCTACTTAATGAATCAATAACAATGTAAATCACTGTATTTCCTTATTATATTATGTATATTTGCTAAAACTTATTTTCTACTCGTAGTTTTCAATAAAAAGATATTGCAAGATTGTTTACCTTTTTTTAACACCAAACCAAATAGAGTATAATAATTTTCCTTTGCTGTACTAATATTTACAACATGCACTTCATTCAAAGGAAAACTCCAAAACTTTGCATGCCTAAGTTTCTCGTAACGTGGTAAAGGCAAATGCACACAGTTGTCAACTAAAACTTCATGTACATTTCGTTACATCATAAACATGTCCTTTCTTAATAAGTTTCAAGTGATTTTCCTCTTGAAAATGAACCGTGTATCAACAACATAAAGTCTATTGAGCAGTGATCTATTAAAAACGTTAAATCGCCCGGAACTGTACAATAAATATGTAACGATTGGATACTAAAATTAAATAATGAATGACGTTAAACGGGAAGTAAATGTAACCTTGGATTTCGAGATTCTTTACACTTCTGTTACAAATGCGATATAAATTGGTATTACGTAGATACTCGGTGACAGAAATAGAATAGAACAATTTTATGATTAAGATGCCAAAAACGCACTTGTGCAATAATTCTAGAGCAGCTAACTGACAGGTTATTATGAAAACGGTAGTATTGCCAATAAGATGGAGGGATATGGGCCAAGATATTAGGGAATCTTTGTTCTGATATTAGTATCGGTATTTCATTTACGTAAATACCATCATTTTACCAGCTACGTTTTTTTCTCAAACATACAATTAAATATTGTTGTTATGTTTCTTATAATAGGCTGCGGAAGTATGACGTTTCAGGTGCGACTAGGAGAAGAGATCGTTAATGGAATTTAATACAAATCTTGATGGCCTAGGCCGGCAAAGTGCTCTTTTTTAATTCCATTCCACAAAAATTTGTGGCACAGGCATCATGACATTCTGCCACTAAGCAATACTTCGCATAAAAAAAAACTTTGATGTTTTTGTTGTTTATTTCATTGCATGTTTAAGATAAGCACTATACATACCTCAGCCAGAAATATGGGGTTGCCCGCCTCAAAATTATCCCATATGTCTTCGACCGGCGACCCCTTTCATCCCGGCCTCTATAATAATGTACTATTTCTAATAATATCATGTCCATGGTATATCATTCGTCTTATAAAAATCAAAATATTTTTCATCTTATATTATTCTTACTTACAGGAGATTATAAAATGTGTATTATAAACATTATTGAAATAACATTGGTCTTTCAGATGAAAACCCCGGAAAGCCTTTACGAGTAACAAACTGACCAAAATAACGTAACCTATAGTAATAGTACGGTCAAATCGTATATTAAACTCGCAAAACATGTAGTAAAGCTGCATTTTTGGTATGTTATTTAGACACCATAGGGCAGTATAAAACCATATTTTGCAAGCAAAAAAAAGTTGTGCTAGCTGCGTTATACGTGAAAAACTGTGAAATTTACTGTCTATTTTTAGTTTCTGATTTTTATAAAAAAAGCCTTACTTTTTTGACAATATGTATCAGGTAACGTTTAAAGATGAATGAATTTGTAACAAGATGAGATAACATGCATTACCGTAGGTCTTATAGTTTCAGAGGTTTGCGACTTCTTAAAAGTACTAATTTTTGTAAACTAGCGTTATTTTGAGTTTTGCTAACGTTTTCGGCTTAATATCGCCTCACCTAATTATGCTACGAAAAACATGCAATAATGACCTTATAGCGCACTTAATATTCTTTCGTTAAAGGGTAATATCATGTCAGCAAACTTTGTAATTGAAAATAAAAACGCGTAATTCAAAAGGCAGTAGGTCCCCTATCTAAGTTTTTCATACAAATCGCAAGTCGTGTTGCAAAGCTGCAATTTTAGTATATTACATAGGCCCTGGCCGTGTGGTGACGGCAGAAAGAATACATTTGTCACCACCCCAACTCCTCCTGCGGGTGTCGTAAGAGTCGACTAAGGGATTGAAGTGTTACTGACCATATTTGATTAAAGATTGATGATGGGCAGCAGCGTCATCATAGTGGACACATTACTGCGATCGCCAATCCGCTTGCCCAGCGTGGGGATTATGGGCATTTACCTCCTAATGCGTCTATACGCATAGTTAGTAGGAGAGGCCTACGTCCAGCAGTGGACTATCATAGGCTGATAATGATGAAAAATGAAAATGACATAGGCCCTATAAGGACGTACAAAATTGCATATTACAAGAAAAACAAAAAAGGAATTTCGGCAAAGGATGAAAAAAACTGAAAACATATTGGACTTCTTTTACTTTTTGACGTTTAATTAAAAAACTATTATCTTTTTGATACTAATTGCTACAAAACTATGAAAGAATATTAAATTTGAAAGGATTTGAGCTACCTTGCATTACCATAAATCATATAGATTTAGAGATACGACATTTCAAAATGTGCCCTTCATTAAGTTAAGAAAATAAA
>JALPQI010026938.1:0-15032 GCA_025490895.1 Thaumatotibia leucotreta
GATTTCAAATGGCATTGATTGTTTAAAATAAGACATTTTAGAAATTAAAGTATGTGATACCACATGGAAAGGATAAGTCAACAAAAATCTATTCATTGGAGTTCTAATGGATTTTTTTTACTTCATGTAGGTATTTGAATGACTTTCAGCCCATTCGTAGAAGAGTTTGTTAACCAGGTTTTACTATCTGCAGATCTGATGTTATTTTAACACGTTCGCCTCCGGTACTGTTTCACTAAGTGCTAATACTATGCCGATCGATTATCTGATAGAAATCCTATGCTAGTGACACGCATGTGTGACCGAAAAGATTGCCCTCTTATGCTGGAGACACAGCGGTTGTGTCAAAAACGTTCGTATTTCTATGCCACTGGCATAGGAATGAGATCTCGATTTATGCTAGTGGCATAAGAATAAGATTACTTTGATCACGTATGTGTGTCACTGGCATAGGATTACGGTTTTTTCGGTCACATATCCGAGTCGCCGGCGTCGAACGTGTTAACCAAAAACGCTTGTTTTAGCAGGTAGTGCGCCACCTTCACTGTCATTACATATTCTATCCAAAGTTGGACAGCCTTTGACACCGCGCCTATAAAGTTATCCTCCCTGGTCGGGGTGCATATGAGAGTATCTAGAGTCCTACATATGAATACGGCATTTTTAGTTTGTTTGAATATAAAATGCCATAGTTACTTGTAGACATTTCACTATACATGTACCAGGTACATACAATGTTAAAACATGAACACCGAGGATTTTATAAAACAGAAGAACAACAGTAGGTATAGATACGAACTGCAGTACCATTGGCTAACGTTGTCTGTGAACATTAGTATTTTGGTAATCATAACGTCAATCTAAAATAAAGGTTTTAGCCCTTTTGTCTGGCCACCAGGGTGTCTGGTTACACTTCATTCAGCTTCACTTCATTGGCTCAGGACTGAGACAAATGGCGTACTGATATTCGAAAATCACCAGTGGGCGATAAATGGCTGAGATGATGACAACGTAAGCAGGTGGTATGAACTCTAAATCACACCAGATTCAACGTCGCAACCTAGGTATTAGGAGTACTTAGGACGTGCAATATGAAATAGGTACCCAAGTATACTAATTGCATAATTACAACGACGGTTGTAATCAATCAGTCGCTGGAGGTCGATGCATGCTGAATCTGCCCCGCATTTCGCGTATTGCATTGCGTTTAATGCCACATCGTGATACTTCAACGCTCCCTTCCAAAGACCTCCCGAACTTTAACATCGACCTCACATTTGTAAAAACCGAGTTATCACAAGTAATTATGCTCTCACCCAGACGGCTCAGCTGACGGCCGGGGGCCGCTATCGATTGAGCGCGACCCCTCACTGGAGGCCTACCGCGGACGATCGAAGTTTTGCCTCTCTATTGCACTTGAAGGTTCATACGTAAGTGTGACAGGGAGGCAACACGTCGATCGCCGTTCGCGGTAAGCCCTCCTGCTAAACTCCAAACAGTTCACTGACCAGTCATGACCCTTATTGCAATGCGTTTAAAGTTCACGAATGGTGAACTGTGTGGCACTTGTACCAAAAGTGCACCTTAGCGCCTACATGTAAAGTTTGTTTTAGATCGGCCTAGATCCATGCTACCGTCAACGTGTTTTGGCGAAATTCTTAGGTTCTCGAGGGATATTTATTATTTAGGTTTTAAGGAAATGTACAAGATTGGGTTTTGAAGATATTTATCCATGTTTCGTCTAAGAGCCACAAATATTTTTGTTTATATTTTTTATTTCAAAACCATATACAGTGCCAGTGCATAGTAAACTCTGAATGAGTACTAGTATGAGGTCTATCAGTAATGCCAAAAAAAAAAGTTTTCGGCATTTAGACCAATTGCTGAATGGTTGGAAATACTACACAAGATCAAGTTTGCCACTTTGATCACTTAATATTACTTTTTTACTTAAAATTTAAGAGATTTTTTAAAATAGTATGCTTTATGTGGAATACCTTTTGACTGAAAACATGAGAAAAAAAGCCTGATCCCACAATAGACCAGGGTTATCCTTCGAGTTTTCAAAAATTAAATGGATGTGCTGACTTAGGTAAGGTTGCCAAGTGCGGGCAAAGCTATATTTGAAATACAACCAAGGTATTATTAGAATTAGTAGAAGAAAGTTAATTTGCTTTGTAAATCACTTTCTGTTTCTCATTAATGCCTTAACTTAAATACTAATGTTTTAAAAAATAGTTGGATTAATTGGGTATAATAATTTTATTTAAACCATTTGTAGGTATGCCTTGTCTCGAATCCACCAGCCATTGCACTTTAAATTGTAAGCTTCTAAGTCATATTATACGAATTTTTTTTTGACAGTGGTATAGGAAAGGTTAATGGGGAAAAAGTTTGGCACTTAAGCATTTTTCCCTTTTCACAGAATCATATCTTAACTAGTGGCATGATTCTGGTATAGCTTCTGATCTAAGCTTAGATTGTGTTAGTTACCTAACATGTTTTTCATAATATTATTACTACTTGGCTTTAGTTAGAATGACAAGAAATTACAGGTACCTACAAGCAATACCAACTTATTTCTAGTATAATACCAAGGTATTTTCTATGTAACTTTATTAGCATGTATATAGCTTAATTCAAATTTCATTATGTAGGTACCTCTAAATCTCACCTGCCTACAATTAAATGCCTGCCTGTATATATGTCATTGTAAATTAGTAAATCCAGTAGGGGCGAGATCTTTAGGATAGTTTATTAAATGTTAAATTAATTTTAACTAAATCTTGCCCGCCTATTTCATAATAATAACAGTTGCGTTCATGATTATTAATACCTACCTAATATTATTAACAAATAATCTATAAAAAAAGAACAATATTGTTTCATAATATCTACTGTCTATTTAATAAATTAGATGAAATACAATAAGATAAAATATTTACATTTAGTTAATTTAGTAGATACCTATAAGGTAACTTCTAGTACCTGTTTACTATTTTATCACAGGTACTATATTTATCATACCTTATCAATGAACTTGCTCTCTCAATTAGTGTTATCTTAATGATAGTTATATATCACTATTTACTAACTTAGTTTGAACTTTGTAAACAAACACAGTGATAAAAATCTTCAGGTTAATTGTTACGGAACCGGGACCCAATTAGGAATGCAGCAATGCAATTAAATGCATAAAACAACAAATGGTCTGGGCGTACGAACGGTCCTAAACTGGATAGTTTTAGCTGCAAAAACATCCGTAAATTAGCTAGTCAGCAGCTGCTAGCTGCGTAAAACAGTATACAGTTTACACTGTAATATAGCGTTACGATCTTAAGTAAATATTTACTTACTTGAGAGTATTTTTAATCCAAATAAGTAACTGTGTAATCCTCAATCCACAAACGCCACTTCGGCCTGTTAAACACAAAACACAGAATCACAAATTCCAATCATTATTAGGCTTAGTTTAACTGAACACTTAGTAAATTTCCACCGACACAGGAGTATAATCAAGAATCCACCATCTCTATCACAAAACACGTAAAATTCAAGATTTGACAGATGTCGATAATAATCGCGTTCTGTACAATGCGGCCGAACACAGGCTATCCTATTCACGGCACAAATAAACTAATCATCATAGTAAAGCATTCGAACTGCAGGCAACACGGCCGGCACCGGGCGGAGTATTGCCGTAGTACAAGTTATAATACACACAAATTGAAAAGCCAAATAAAATAATGAATAAGAAGTAATATAGAGACTCATATAATTTTGTAGTATTATGTAGAATGAAAAGAGACAGAGAAGAAAAATGTAATGGATTTGTATGTGATGAGAATTAGCGCATTATATCCATATATTTTTGCAGTAATTTTATTTTATTTTTAGGGACTAATATTACATATATTTATTTACAAATGATATTTTCATTAATTGTTTTTAATATTATAAATATTTATTAATTTAAGCAAAACTGAAAAACGTCTCAAGTTCTCAACATTCATGTCTCAGCGCCATCTACTAGTGAGTAGCAGTATTAGTATTTTACTTCTAAAACGTGCGACATCTAGTGAGCAGTAGGTACGTGTGAAGGTTGCATAGAGCAACTAAAAGTTTCTAGAAATGTTCAATAGATGGCATTATGACAATTATATTTCTGTCTAGATTTGAGACGGTACAACAGATTCAGATTTAACCCTTTCGTAGCCAAAAATAAAAATTAATTATTTAAACTTGAGCGTTTTAAAGTGTTACAGATCAAACATGACTGATAATAATTATGTTGATTCCGTGACCGGGTGTGAAAGGGTTAAAATCTGGTTTGATGAGATTCTCGAATTAACCTTTTCCTGCCTACCCGAACATGTACGTTTTTGACGTACAAACATGATTATAATAACCATATAAAGATTTCCTTGCCAAAAAAAACTTTGCGTAATGTAATCGTATTCAGATGTGGAATTGGTACAAAGAATGTTAGCCAAGCTCTACTTCAACCCATTCGTCAACTATTGTTTTCTCTTCTAATTCCAAGATTTAAATCAATTGTGTTGCTTTGGCCGCCAATTAAAAAAAAACTTGTTTACCTAGCTTAACACCAGTATCGCTTTTCACAACCATAATATATAGGACCTAGTAGTCATAGTAGTCGTCATTAAATATTATGGAGCTACTAGGGTTTCCAGAAATATTTGAGCAGACCTTCGTTCAAGGGGGGGAGGGGGCACTGCCCTATGATATGACAGTATTTTATACTTAAAACAGCACCCAGGCTTACTGAATTCCAGTGTCAAGTGGGTTAAGTGCCCCCATTGCCCCCCCCCCTGGATCCGCGCCTGTGCGTTAGACATGACTGCATGATCAGAGACCGAGGCACAGAGGTCGTTACTTTGATAACCATCACTTAGATTAGCCATTTTACTTTTTTTTATTTGTTCAGTTTCGTAAAGTCTGATTTCTACCATATTCCATGTCATTGATTTATACTTAGAAATTCGGGCTCGTCCTAGTACCTAAGAGAAAATAAGTTCCAAGACAAGATTTTCCATTTCGTACCTATTTTATTCATAGGTACATTTTGTATGCCGGTAATAGAATGGAAGAATAGGAAAATGAGGAAAATGTATTCAAATGAGTAATTTTTCTCTTCTATATCGAAGCAGTCTCAGATTGTCAGTAGAATTCATATAAAAATACTTATGATTGGCCCAGATAGGAAAAGGAGTCTTCTAAAAAAATAAAAAGACAACGACTATATAAAACGAGTTTATTTAACACGCCTCAGCAATATGCAAACGTACTCCAGTAGGTCCGCATCTCCGCGTAGTAAAGGTAAACCTAACTTTGGCAAACACACATACGAAATCATACAAAAATATACTAAGCAGATGTCAATGTTTGACAGAATAATATACTCGTTTATACTCTACAAATAAATGACTGCCGGGCGAACTAATAGCGAAGATCCCAAGGAATTATTAGTTGTTATAGTGTTGGATGTGTGACCAAATGTGGTCAACACATTTGTTAATGTTTCGATGTATATGTTGCGAAAGGCAGTCATTTCGTTGTTTGAGCATTGTAACATAATTTAGTTTTATAAAATAGTTGTGCTATATGTAATAGGACATTGGTAGGGCGCCGCCCTGCAGTCTTTTGAGTGGTTTCCTTATTGTACTTTGTAAACCCGGGTGCAGGTGACATCCTTAACGGTCATGACCTGCAATAAAGAAATAGAAGAATATTATAAAATATATCACATGTTAACGGGGGCGCGGTGGTCGTAGCCACTGCTGGCCGTAGAACTCTCTTTTAATAAATATGCGTACAGACGCATTGGGAGATAAATGCCCATAATCGCCACGCTGGGCAAGCGGATTGGCGATCGCAGTGATGTGTCCACTATGATGACGCTGCTGTCCATCATTAATATTCTGTTAAAGACTCTTTAATCCCAGTCGACTCTTACGACACCCGCGGGAAGTGTTAGGGTGGTGATAAATGAATTCTCACTGCCGGCCAATATTCTACACTTATTACCTATATATTTTAGTATACGATAATATATATTTGAAAATTACTTTGATGGTGTATTCAGCTGGACGCGAATGTATGTAAAAAAACGGACTTATCAATATGGCTACTGACAATAATATTGACTATCCCTTCATTTTGTCATCAAACAGGTCATCTGTGTCATCACGGACAGAGCGAACTATAAAATGATTCATAATCGTTCGCAGACATCGTTCACATCCATTGCATCGAGCATTATCTTATTGACCCTGACTTGCAGCAGGTTACAGGTCAGTATAAATAAAATAAAAGGTATGTATGATTCTAGTGCCTAGTGATAGACACTTAGTATAACCACCCGGCATGATGTAGTTCGTCACCTTAATAACTTTATTGCTGGAATAAACGTGGATGCAGTAGTATTTAAATGCAACACTTACAATTAGAAAAGGGACTTGTGGAAATCGGGAAAAGTGACATTAATATTGTGGAATCGCACAATACTTTATGTAAGAGGGTATTAGATTATGTCGGCAACATGGGTACCAATACCAACTACCCACTATTGCACTCGCACAGAAGGTCAAAAATTTAATAAATTTACAAACACCAGATCCAGAATGAAATGACACTTGATATTGCGTCTGACGATTCAGAAGTGCTTGTTGTCAGGCCTATTCGAATAAATATGTTTTGATCTTGAATGCTCTGACAAAATATTAAAATGTTTCATGGAAAGAATGACCCATCAAAAGACAGTAAAAACCAGAGTTAGGCAAAAAAGAATCCTTCCGATTTCTTTTGTATATGTAGGTACTTTGTAATCTAGATTTTTAGAAGTAATCAGAATACTTTTTGATAACTCTGGTGAAAACGCAAGAGAAGAATGTTATTTATTTATTTATTTAAACTTTATTGCACAAAACAAAGAAAATTGTACAAATGGCGGACTTAATGCTAAAAGGCATTCTCTACCAGTCAACCATTGTTACAAAACTTACCGCCTTCAACTCCTCAGGGCCGAATTCGCGGATGTAGGAGACCTCAAGGCCATCAGGGGCTTTCTGCACCTGCTTCAGCTTGTTGCCTTCGAAGGTGCACACCGTCTTCACCTGGAAACAACAGATTTAAAATCAAAACCTGTCCAGGGTACATCTGCTTGCCACGAGTTCAGACGCGGATCCAGGGGGCAATGCGGGCATTTGCACTTTGACACAGGACTTAGGTATGCCTAGGTGCTGTTTTAAGTATAAAATACTATCTTATCATAGGGCAATATCCCCCCCTCTCAAAGAAGTCCTGGATTCGTGCCTGTAATTGTTACGTTAGAGATTTATGTTATGCAACCATCACGCTCGCTCCAATACATCAGTGCGAGCGTGATAGTAATAAAAAGCTATCGTTACTTGCCAACTAATGATACGGCTACTGCATATTAGTCCGCATTGATTACGATGATAGCGACCACAGCAATTATGGATTACGTGGTTTTAAAGACTCTTGCAGGTGTTATGCAATAAATGATTAAATCTACAGTTTAGGTACAGTTAGCAATCACAAGTTCTTGGCAACTTTTCTTAGTTACTTATCCCGCCTATTTCTACTGACAACTTGGCTAAACTTTAAGAGTATTCTATTTTAGACTTTGATAACTAACAGTGCTCTAATTAAAATGCAACTATCTTTAATAGTTCCTGCGACCATATTATAACATGGACGACTAACGCCAGCTCAAAAATGCCCCCAAAACCAATTGTTCAATTGTGCCAAGACGGGCAGGACATAGCGCTTTTCGTGACACCGCGCATATTTTCGGCGCAACATCTTTGACAAATGTTTATTGAATATCGCCAATCAAAACTTTGATGGACCAATCACAACTATTTTTAAATGGCGGTTTAAGTTTAGGTTGACATTCAAATTCATTGCCGTGATGCATTGAACATGACACTTGTCAATTCAAATTCAGGACCGTTTTTGAAAGGCAATTTATTATGGCGTGCGACTTCCATGTTTTATTTGTTCGTAGAATAGTTCCTAAACAGTTGATGATCAAATCAAAGAGAAAGCACCTGGACGCCGTCAGCGCGCTCCTCATCGAACTCCTCTCCGGGCTTGAACTTCATCTCCGTGGTCTTGAAGGTGGAGGAGGTGACCAGCGTGAACTGGTCTCCGTCCTTGCGGAGCTCCACCGTGGGGGTCACCGCGTTGGCGGCCTTGCGGGTGATGAGGCCCACGCCTGGACAAAAATGTTCAGGATTAGTTTCCTATTTTCTAAATAAATATCTTATCAGCTACACTACGGAGCGCTCATTGATAGCTCCGTTTAACGCTCACCGCTGGTGATGCTCGAAGTTGTAAACTGCATACTAACACTACGCCAGCGATGAGTGTCATACTTCCTGGCGGTGACATGGTGTCGTACAGTATTTAAATTAACATCAATAAAATGTACATGAAATGTACGAAATTGTACGCTAATTAAAAAAAATTGTACTACACGTACAAGACGAGAAAACGGTGTTAATCCGTCACCACTAGGAAGCATACTTCCTGGCGCTGGCGGGGGCTATTTGTTTTGTTATGTTGCGGCCGAGTTTTCAATGGGCATGTCAATCAGAAAATATGTACGAGAAATGTACGTTCTGGTTCTAAAGCGTTTTTAGGTATATCTATCTCATAGGTGCTTTAATTTGGTACTAAAAACATTTCAATGGAACTTGATTTATTTAACGTGTTGATCAATTATATACATCAATAAGTGGCATGTAATCGTCGTCGTACATATTTATGCATGTACATAACTATTATTACATTGTGCAGTAGGTACATAAACTGTTTCCCTATTAACCATCATTGTAAATAACTTCTGCGCGTAATGATATAGGAAATAGGAGTATAATTCGTTATAATAGAAACGAGAAACTATTTCTACGGAGATATTCAACAATACCAGAACGTACAATTTTCGTACATATTTTCTGATTGACATGCCCATTGAAAACTCGGCCGCAACATAACATTACAACTAGCCCCCGCCAGGAAGTATGCTTCCTAGCGGTGACAGATTAACACCGTTTTCTCGTCTCGTACGTGTAGTACAATTTTTTTTAATTAGCGTACAATTTCGTACATTTAATGTACATTTTTTTGATGTTGGTTTGAATACTGTACGACACCATGTCACCGCCAGGAAGTATGACACAGCGATGAACATGAAACGGAGCCATTAATGAGATCGCTTCGCTCACAGTGGAAGGCGGGCATTAAGGTGGCTTGGGAGGCTTGGTAGGTATCCAAAACTAAAATAAAATCCGCAACTACCGCAACTATGATAATGTAGAATATACTTATAGGTTAAGGCACTGGTCTCACCGCGAGCTACTAAGCTATGAACTATCGGCTATAAACACGAATAAAAGATACGCACTGCCGTGTAAATCTTTGTGTAAATGTATCTTTTGTTCGTGTTTATAGGCGATAGTTCATAGCTTAGTAGCTCGCGGTGAGACCAGTGCCTAAACAATAAATATGATAATATATATCCCATTTCGTTTCGTATGTTTTCAGAGAAATCCTTAGCGGCATTCATGGTATATATATATTGTGGAATGTGATTGTTGCCCATAAATAAATTATTGCATAAATTGGGTGGTGGATTAGGTAGTAAGTAAGTACTCATACTTAATTATTTTGTTAATGTATTTAAGTTTGAACTCTTCACCGCAACATTAATGTTTGCTTGGGCCTGTAGGTTGACTGGTAGAGAGAGCCTTACCCAACTAGCAAAATTTCGTCATATAATCGTCGCGGAAACGTAACATATTCAGGCTTTTAGCTTATGAAATTGGTCATAAAAACGTAATAATTACGTTTATATAACGCGATTTGGGCCCATATTACTCAGCTTTTTAGCCATATAAAAGCCATTTAACTGAAACTGCCACCACTTATTAGTCATATAATAATTATCGCCGTGACCACTTTATAGCTAACTAGATGTATAACAGCGACTTATATCTTTTATATGACTTTTAATCATATAAGAGCCATATAACCGTTGAGTAAGTTATTTATTGATCATATAATTGCTACTTATATGCCAAATTTGTGGAATAAAAGTGTCCAGCGAAACTAAACAGAAGACGGATTGACAACTTGCTCGTGCATATAATTTTGTTAGTGCTAGCTGGTGTAAACAAAATTAAATCACTTAATGCCGTTGAGTATGTTTTGACAGAGCTATCTAAGTAATATATGACCATGTTATAATTGGCATTATAAATTCTACCTAATGGTGAAAATGTATTGCGAATACCACTTTACTGATAAAGTATTCTATATTTAGTAGTAAATATTGAACGCGCCACTTTAATTATTAGTTATTACAATATAAATTAAATAAATATTTTTAATTATTACGAAGGAAACTAGTATATGACATGTATACGATTAACATATCATATAACTGCTTCGTATTAGTTCTTATATAGCAAGTTTAGTGGTTTAAGCGCCATGACACCTACAGGTAGATACGTTAATCATATAAAAGTAACAGCTGAAACCAAAAAGTTCTATATTAGCAATTATTTTTCCATTTACTCGAGCATAGGTCATATAAGATGTAATTATTCGACAAATAGTCAAGTAAGCGTCATATAAAAGCAGGTTACTCAGCTTTAATCTTATATGACTCTTTAGTCATAAAAGATGTCGAGATGCTGAATAAAACACTTTTATAAAACAAGATATATAATTAGCTGTTATATGACTTCATTCACAATAGTCATATAATAGCAACTGCGTTACGTTTACTCGACTTTTTCTCACAAGTCATAAGTCAGCCATATAAGTTTTTGCTACTCGGCAAAAAAGTCATATAAGCGTTTTATAAATGTGTCTTTTTCAGCAACTTCTTATATGACTCTTAAGTCATATAAGAAAGTCGTATAAACGTGTATATGACATCTTATACGACTATTATGCTATTGCTGTATAAGTTGGCTTTATACGGCAGGTACTGTGTAATTTGCGTTTATATGACTTTTATATGACATATTGCTGTATAAGCTGGCTTTATACGATAGGTACTGTGTAATTCGCGTTTATATGACTTTTATACGACTTATTAGCTGAGTAAGCTCGATGTTATATGACTGTTTTGCTAGTTGGGTATGGCCTTATCCGCCTGTTGTATCTGTATTTTTGACTGTGCAGTAAAGTTTACATAAATAAATACGATTTTAGACTTATTGCTCTAGACATAAGTAAGAAAAATTAGAAAGTTTATGCCCTTTGCATGTACAGTTGGTACAAACCCAAACTTTTCATGAAGTTCTCAAAGTTCTGTGAAGACACCAGCTTATACTTCCTCCCTTCCCATGGATGCATGCTTAAATTAATAGCCATATCCTTAAGTAGTGTAATGTTTAAGCTTAGCAATAAAAGGTCTCTGATATCGGTTTTAGTTTTCCACAGCGTGACACATGTCAGATAAGATACTGTCAGATTGCATAGAGGTGGGTTCGCGAGTCATAGATAGGTCAGTGAGGAGTTCCATTTATCTAAGGATGGGTTATGAGTATGACAGGTTTTGACAGTTTACTTTATGTGATTGATAATGATAAAGGGACCTTGGAATCTACAAAACAATACACAATATTTATCTGGAAAGTGGCACGTGTAGATATTTAAAAATATAAATAATCTATAGGTAAGTATTTTATTTAATGTTCATAGATTTTGTTTTGGTACCCATGTTAATGGCGCAATTTTACGCCTTCTCTTTTACGCGTTTTAAATTATGAAGGTAGGTGTATGTCAACTATTAATAAATTGTAGGTGTATGCTGTGAAGTATTTATTTCGCTCATTTTGTTAGAGTATAACGTATCTTTATCATTGCATTCACATACAAAAGCAAAACAGAGAAACCACCCACAAAGCGTGGCCGGAGTCGGCCGGACAATGTCAAAGATTAAGAGATTCCATCCGCAGATAACTATTCCGAATATATCACCATACCTACGGTCAATGTCCAAAGTACGTAAGTGCGGACACATATCTAATCGGAGATATGTAAGCATCTGAACAAAGTTCAGCCTGAGATACCTACATAAGTCTTCTCATCTTACGAATATTTGTCGCGTTGGCGGATTCCTTGAATTTTATCTCAAAACCATTTAGCGACAAACAATTGCAACAAGTAGTTATATAGTCCTATGGAAGTACTTATATGGAAATACATGAAAGACTAGATGAGCTAACCTATATACTATCTTAATATCCGAATGCCAACACCAGGACTAAAGTAGGTACCAATCAGCTAACATTCAGCTCTTTCGCTTAATCATTTAGAGTCTAAAAGAGTACTGATTCATAAAAGATAAAGCATAAAGTTTAACAAAGCTATTTTCATAATCCCCATAATAATTAAATTTTGGTTAAGATATGAGTAGATAGAGCCTTTTATATGGTTCACCGATATACCTACAGTTCTTTGTTACTGTTTGTTCCTCTATCTAAATACTTCTACCCCATTCAGTTCTTGCGCTTTGTAACTACTTAGTGACTTATCTGTCAGTCTCGACAATCCTTCACTTGTATCTACGCAGGTGATAGGCACTTCTCTAAATGGATACCTATTATATATCTATATGGACTTTGAAACTTGTTTAGCAATCTAGATCGGTTAATCCATGGCTACTACATCAGGTTTCCTAATCCAATAGGTATTCTATAAAGAAGTGTCTTATTCTGCCTATTTCATAACTGTGGTAGATAATGATGTTAGTAAATTATAATTTACTCTTCAATGTTGACAATAAATGAAAGACCCACGGAAATAACATGTATAGTGAATTCAAATTTCAGAAGGAAAATCAACCTTACTTATAATATATTATGGTGCAAATTTACCCTGACTTTTAGAAGGACTAAACATGTTCTTTCCGTGGACCCTTCACATAGACTTCGAGTTAGATTTGTTTATTCATAGAAATTACATTAACTATAGTAAATTTATAGGAATCCACATTGTGCTCAACAATATTAACATAGATGTAGGTATACTCCAACAACAACAACAACATAATATAAAATTTGCTGTCAATGGCTATGTGCGCAGCGTGTAGTAAAACAACTACGGCATTTTCACATCTAGATACTCATATTTTTACACCCCTAACCTATTTACATAAATATAGGTATTAAATACTATAGTTACACCAGTTAACAACATCCGCTTCCTACTATTTTCTTACTTCGTTTTGTGGACCAACGTAGCGGAAATTTCGAACATCTTAAATTCACTCAATTCATCACCGTTAGTTCCGATTTCATCGACCGAGAATGTACAAATACAAATATACTGTTTTTAGAGTAATTAAGTTTTCGATTCTGCTGCACTTTAATACTATAACAATACCGCTGATTTTACTGCTCAGTTCACCAACTGTATTGTAGACTATCGTATAAAATCCACATTATGAAGGATTTAATATTCTATTAAGCACCATACATAAAGAGTTCTTCTACGAGTATTTAGATTCTACTTTTTTACAACATAGCGTGGCATTAATTTCATTATAGTCAATTGTATCGTATACCGTTTTATCGCCTCAAATATCGGATAGCATTTTAACAGTTTTATGGTAAACAAATAAATACGCTCAAGCTCATAAACGTTAGCGGACTATGTAAGTATAAAGCTGGACAAAAAAGTCTTCTAAAAACATCTTAAATAGGTAATGATTTAAAGTAAAATACTAAGCCTCATTGTTAGTTAATCCTAACTCGTTTAATTTGTCGCCCGTATTGGTTTTACAAAATGTATTGATACAGGTACACCCACACGTCATCAGCCTATCTCAGTCCCCTGCTTGACGTAGGCCTCTCCTATTAACTATCTTCTTCTCAGTTGATTCCTCATTACTAAGGGTCGTGACTACCATTCACGGTTTTTTCGTGTCTATGTTCCTCACTACGTTTCTCCAGGTCTTCCTGTTATGTGCCACTTGAAGACAGGCCTGGGTGCTGGATCTCGTTGAGGCTTTAATGAATCTACGTATTAACTATGCGTTATCATCGCATTAGGAGGTAATGCCCATAATCGCAACACAATATTATTTAATTATTTTGCTGTGATGGTGACTACAGAAAAAGTATACGTATATCATTTCACACTCTCTATCTACAGTCCTAATCAATTTCTCAGTTTCTAGACACCTCTGTTCCTGGCATGAAATCCAGTGGTACTTAGCCACTTTTGGTTGTCAGGAGGGCTAACACGATCTGCTATTACTATCCAGTTTAGGACCTAAATTCAATCGCATTTAAGAGATCATGGTAGCCCTCCCTGACGACAATTGCTACCTCTACTGGGTCAGTGATCTATAACTGCATTCCAATGCAGGTCCAATGTGCAGCCCGGAGGGACGGGCTTTGCTTTATGCGGGCTGAATAATGAATGTGAATTGGATTAGATACCCAGACGGCTATTGAAGTGTAACTATTTCTACTTGGGGAGAAATGCGGCTTTCTTCTATTAATGAATGTTCCCGGTGATCATTTATTTGCAATAGCGATATCGAAAGCAGACAAGAACGTTCATGGCATAGATAAGAATATTTCCATTCAATCACAATAGTAATGAAAAGGGTAAATTTTGGTTTAGATAGACTTACATAACGCCTGTGATAATAAATAACTCTAATAGTATTTCAGAATCATTATTTACTGTCTGAGCTGAACGAAATTGAGACAAATATGCCAGTAAAATAATGATTGTAATGCTGTGTGGTGATGGCAGTAAGAATACATTTGTCACCACCCTAACTCTACCCGTGGGTGTCGTACGTCCTACTGCGATCGCCAACCCGTTTGCCCAGCGTGGTGATTATGGGCATGGGCATTTACCTTTTAATGCATCCACGTGCATAGGCTAAGAAGAGTCCGTTGTTCAGCAGTGGACTAATATAGACTGATGATGATTAATGATTGTAAGAGTTT
>JALPQI010026939.1:0-24555 GCA_025490895.1 Thaumatotibia leucotreta
ATGCGAATAGTGTGGTGTAAAACACTCGGCGAACGCCGACTCCGCGTCGATTGGTTTGGTGAGACCCTAAATCGGCTCGGCCCGCGCGAAACGACGTCTTTCGACGGGAAAACGGCGTTTTGCCGTAAAGTTGTTCGCATTCGTACGACCCCGTTTGCAGCCTAACGCACACGTTCGCATTCCTAAATCTCCTAATACCGCCGTACGGTGCCGTAAAGAGTTGAACGGCTCCGATCACGGCCGAGTACCTACGATAAGGACCGGTCAGAGCTGGCGGAAGCCGTTCAGCGTCTTCGACGGCCGAACATAGCTGACGACGGCCGAAAAGAGCCGATGACGGCCGAAGTAGCTACTGATGCGTTTGTATTTATTAATTTGAATTATTACCCACATTAAAATCTGCAATAGGTAGATCTGACAACACGAAGTAATACTGTCGTAATCATACACGTCTGTTCAATTTCAAACTAGTTACTAACAAATAGTCTCCAAAAATGAGATTTACGATTGCCGATCACCCGCTGTCCTATCTATCTGTTCGTCGGACTCAGCGGCTGTACGCGTGCTGTCAGACGTCTCGACGGCAGGACGGAGCACGGGAGAGCCGACCGCCGCTTTACAACTGTTGCGGTAGCAAATCGCAGCCGATCGAGCGTTTCGGCGGCCGTAAGGAGGTTGAGACTGCTTAACGCAGGTGTTCAGCCGCGGAGACGGTCGATCGGCTAAATGCGAATAGTGTGGTGTAAAACACTCGGCGAAAGCCGACTCCGCGTCGATTGGTTTGGTGAGACCCTAACGCGAACTTCGAAATCCTCAAATTTCGAGGATTTATCTCTCTCACTCTAATGACGCCTTCGTTGGAGTGACAGAGAAAAATACTCGATATTTACGAATTTCGATTTTCGCGGTAGTAGACCAGGGCCTAAAACAACTTCTGTGAAAATAAGTAGGTATAATGAGTTATAAATATTAGATGTCATATACCAAAGAAAAACGTCCAAGATCACCTAATGACCGACCGAGACCGAGTGGCCGAGGGGTACAGGCATCAGCCGCGAACGCTGAGTACGTGGGTTCGATCCCCACCTCGGACATTAGGTGATCTTGGTCGTTGGTATATGACATCTAATATTTATAATTTATATAGTGTTAAGTTGTGACTACTGGGGAAAAATACAAATCAAAATATTTAGTTAATAAATACGTAATTTGATTTGTGTTTTCGCAATACGTTCAATAGGTATAATGAGATTTACAAGTTTTTTTTTACCGGGTGATGGACGTGCCGAGCTCCGCGTAGCAGAGCGCCCCGAGCGTGGAGAGGATTCCACAGACAACCCATATTAGTAGGGACACAGCCACAGAACTGCAACAAAAGAATTACCAGATGAAACAAATGTTAATCATTATATTATGTAGGTATGTACAAAGTCACGGGAGCCTATATTCTTCTCAGGAACTGTGTAGGGTTAGAACCAGTAGTAATTTTTTTTTCTCTCTTGATAGTGTCAGACGATTCGAAAATGCTTATTAATGAGCTTACTTGAATAAAGAATAGTTTGACTTCACTTTTGATTTGACTTAACGGTCGGTCGCAAAGCATCGTTGGTTGCTCCTAACTAAAGTACCTACAAGAAAAGCCTCTGGGTATATCAATTTTGATTTATAATATTATATGCCTAAATAAAATTTCTAATGCACAAAATTACGGGGCCATTCAGAGATGAGTGGGTAGTTAGTAATACACACGGTGGCCTAGGGTTTTATATAATAAGCATTTCCACGAAATGGGTCCATATTGGCACTTATACAATTTTTTCTTCGAATATTTTTACTAATACCGTTTTTTACTCATAATCCTCATTACTCCGAAAAATTTTTTTCATACTTTTTTTCTTACTAAAAATTATACTTCTACCTACAATGTTCATAACGATTTTTATTTCGAAATTTTATCCTCCTAAAGTCGTCAAGTAGATTAATCTATACTCATAAAGTTATTTGAAATAAATTGTTTATTTATAAACATTTTCCCATTAGGTTCACTCTGTTGTGGTATAATTATTTTATGAATAACATAAACTATGTAGTCATAATGGGCTTTGTGCAGAAACTGTTGTGACATACTCAACTTTAGCATATTTCTTTGTGGCAGATTTCGAGTTGTTCGAATATTATTCGAGCATAATTTCGATGCTCCTATTTATGATGAGGCATAATCTGGATGTGCATAAAAAGTATCGGCATAGTTTGTTTTAGCATAACAGAGAAGGAATAATTACGACCTCTCAATATAATCGAGGTAGTAGTAATATTCTATACGTTACTTACTGTGTTACTGAGCTGAGTACTTTCTAGTCTTTCTTTAAAAAATAACCTCGAAGACTAAGGCGGGAGCAAAGCTCTTCTAACCTAACCTATCCGAGTCAGATCTGCCCCGGAAGGTTTTGTTCGCTCGCTTCGCTCGCTCACTGCAGAAATTTTCACCCTCACAGCAAATTCTGTCTGACGAAAAAGGCAAGTTTCGAACATGTGGCTACATGCCCAAAAAAAAAAAATGCAAATCTAATTTCTGTCTTATAACACTCGGCGTAATTAATGATATGCCAAGATAGTTTCGGACAAAATAATATTCGAAATATTGTTATTTAAGCCAAGTGATGTTTCTGTCTCATTAAGTTGATGCCAAAATAGATTATACCAAGTCTGTTATGTCCTAAGCGTTTCGGACAAAAAAAGTTTAGAGGGAACCCGTTTAGTACAGTACCTACTCTGCCACAACCTGATTTGTGCAGGTAGCTAGTTTACAGTAATAGTACGATTTATATTTAATTAAACAAAAATAATTCATACATAAAACCGGTACAGATAAAAATAAATACCTATAACATTAGAATATATAGCATAAAATAAGTATAGTGAAAAATTATATAAACATAAAAGTTAGTACTAAAAATATGTATGAAAAACAATATTATGAACATAAATAATTCTATGTGATGATGATTATGAACAAACATTATTCTAAATACCGATCATTATGAAGTTAAATTTTATAAGAAAAATTTTCGGAGTTCCAATAATCTAAGTTGCAATTTTATAAATACTTTGGCGCACCCCCACGAAATACAGTGTAGATAACGTTACGGCAGATCACATAATATTTTTGATTGATTTTTTGGAATCTTTATATAAGTTAAAGAAGTGACATCTAATGGTTTACGTAGGTATTTCAACCGTGGACCAGCATTGCTATCCAACGTGATAGTGTGGCACATATGGACAAGCGCATCAGCAATTTTTTTTTTAAGTATTTAAAAATTTTCTAATCTCAATTTATCTTATAAAATGGTCCAAATTAATTACGATATTAAATAAAAATTACGTTAATCTTTTAAATAACTTTTAATTATAAAATAAAGTATATTTAACCTTTTCGGCTTGCTTGCTGAATATTAAATCAGTAATCAGTGTCCCATTATAGTCCCATTCGCCACGCGAGTGATAACGTATAATATAATTATTTCAAATCTATTCAAGTTAAGGTAACAGTGTGCTGTTCTAAAATAATGCGATACTTATAGTTTGTATTATCTTGACCCCATTCTACTTCTACGGTTCACTGCTGAGAGATCTAGATTAAACTAAGTCGTACTTTGCAGGCAACATGACATGTCTAGCTCATTAATCAAGATAATGTTCTTTGACTGTGTATGGATAGACATACAGCACATGTGTAGACACTATATTATCATGTCATCGGTTAAGGACTTCAGGCACTGGTCTCACCGCGAGCTACTAAGCTATGAACTATCGGCTATAAATACGAACAAAAGACACGCACTCCCGTGTAAATAATGACGGAGAGATGGCGATAATCGCCGAGCTATCAGCTATCACAGCCGGGCGAGTGTCGCCGTGTCTCTTTTTTTAGACTGGAGTGCGTATCTTTTATTCGTGTTTATAGCCGATAGTTCATAGCTTAGTAGCTCGCGGTGAGACCAATGCCTTAGGCTATCACATGAACATTAATGTAAGGGGTTCGCCATCCTATAGAGATTCTATATGTCTTTGAGCGTCTAGCAGGTTTTGCTTTGTCGTCCCGCCCATAAATTCAAAATCAGTGTAGGTATTAAAACTTTCAATATACTATGGATTAAAAAACTTTTCTAAGCAATAAACAGGAAAAACTGGTAAAGTTTCTAGGTTGAAATTAGCACGCTACTCATACAGTTTTCACCAAAATCGCTCGAAGTATGTAGACGCTGCCTGTTTACATATGTCTGAGACCACTGTCTGGTTTGCGGCCCTACCGCGAACTATGAAGTCCGCAACGGAGATTTTTCTCTGTCACTCTAATCACGCCTTCGTTGGAGTGACAGAGACAAATCCCTAAATTTACAAACTTCGGTGTTCGCACGTAGGCCTGCTACCTAACTACTCGTGTAAACCTAAACGTTCGCCATAAAGCTTATGCGGGCAGCGAGTCTGATAAGTTGATAACCCGTAATAAAAATGTACCTTTGTAAAATGAGCTTATTATCAGTTCCTAGTTACATTAGATAGATACATACGAAAAGCTACGCGCCTATTCTAATAACAGCTTCGTTATCAATTTTACGATGGGAATTTTTGAACTACAAACGGGCTTTTACCCAAAACATATATGTCAGTGGTCGACATTCGTAATACTCGTAATACCTACACCACGGCTCGCGGCCCGCGCTGCCTCGACGCATCTTCTTTCTAGGGAATGTATGCAAACCAGTTTTTATTTGTATGAAATTTCGGTTAGTAGCCGGTTATTTTTATATAAATAGGTGTAATCAAATTCCGGTTTACATTGCCTAGTTCTTTCAATTACTTTAGCCGTACCATGAGCTGCCGCTGCCTTATTAAAGCGGTCTTACATTCTATCCAATAAAATTACGTAGATATACAGGGTGGCCCATTCAAATCGGTCAGTATGGGAAAGACTGAAACTATAAGACATACGAAGATTTGTTCTTAGGAACCATGTCACCGATTTTGATAAAAAGAAAAACTGCATTCATACATTTGAAAAATAAACTGTACCCAGCCAGGGAATCGAACCCGGTTGTTTTGAAAAAAATACACATACACTATTTCTATTCAGATATCGTTTGTGTAGGTCTTAATAAGCAGTAAATGTCTCTAAGAAACATGATGTCTAAAATGAATGGAATTCATTGTTTTCACGTATTTAAATTTATTTTACTAGGTGTTTATTGTGTAAATCTTAAGAGTAAAAAACTTTTTTCTTTCATATTTATCAACGCAGTTTTTCTTATTATCAAAATCAATGACATGGTTCCTAAAAGAATAAATCTTCGTATGTCCTATAGTTTCAGACTTTCCCATACTGACCGATTTGAATGGGCCACCCGGTATACAAGTAAAAAAAAATCAATCAAATGTGGGTAAATAATAAATATTTCCAAAAATAATTGTTTCATATGTAGGTACCAATATTATAATTTACGTGACCATAATAGGTATGAAAATCATAAAATATGGTGTTTCGTGAATAGAAATGGCAATTTACAAACCGCACGAAAAAAGTTGATTGGCCCACCTATCCATGTAACATAATATGAGTAACGGATTAGTAATTTAACCCCCCTAACCATAGATACAAAGGTACCTTGACCGATTATACTCACGGGTAACTTGATCCTAATTCTGTATAGGTGCGTATGCGTACGATTACTAAACTAAGTGATCGAAGTACCTACGACGATCTCCAACAGACTCCGCATTAACATAACTTCGTAGCTCGAGGAACGCTACAGTCGCCTCCAGAATTAGGTGTACTAACTTGACAGCAAGAACGCATTAGATGGAAAGGCCTTCTTCATGGACTACATCATGGCCACGATCCTCAGCAGTGAGGGGCCGACTTAAGGAGGAGGACTGGGTCGCGTTTTATAAAGTTACAATTTCGCTGTTTGCCTCTCTTTCTAGCCAATATGCGCGTGCGTTAGAGAGGCAAACAGCGAAATTGTAAATTGTAACTTTATATAAAACGCGACCCTGGTATCATTCTGAGCTGTCACCTGTCAGTTTAGTCCGCCTAATTATGGCGCTAAGTTTAAGTATTTAAAAGTTAGCATACTTTTACTAGGTAGAATAGGTAGGTACATGCAAGTAAAACACCACTACATTCAGGTACGTAATGCATGTTATGCTCTTATACTATTATAGGGGAGCGTCATAGACGGTAACCAGGAGACATCCTCGTACCATTTATGCGCCATCTAGTAAATAAATGATATGTTCCCTGTTACCTACGACCTCCACTGAGGTTACACTGCATAGGTTTCAAGAACATTAGACAGGTAGTCTACCACAATGTAATCAATCGAAAACTGTAAATAGGTATATGTAGCGTATTGTAATGGGCTTTAACCCACTTAAGGTGCATTCAGACCAAAAGAGCATTCGCTGTTCTATCCCCGGCTCTACGAAATCAACCAATCACGTTTTGTGTAACAATCGAATTTCGTAGAGTGGGGGGATATAATAGCGAATGTTCGTTTGGTCTGAAGAATGCACCTTTACATAATCTCAACATCTCAAGTACCGCTAAAATAAAATTTTCTTTTTTTATCAATGTGTGGTATCCAGCAAAATGAAACCTGCAAACCAATTTTTACGAGCCTCAAAATTCTGACACTACCATGCGTATATATATATGAAATGGCTAATTTTGTAAATGAGAACCGCAATTTATTTAATAAATTTAAAAGTGTTCGACTTCAAAACAAAGTTAAGGCATTACAAACAGTGTCAAGTAATACTGCATTATTACAAAAAAGCATACTAGGAATGGCTCATAGAATATACAACAAGCTACCAACACATATAACAGCATGTAAAGATATTGACAACATTTTTAAAAGAAAATTGAAGGGCTTTTGGATAGAAAAAACTTATTACTCGATATCAGATTTTTTGACTGAAATATAAATTGCAATTTTTGACATTTTCTGACGTTTGTTTAAATACCTACTTGTAAATATTGTATTGCTAATTTTAATTTTATTGCATTGTTATTGTATACTATGTATTGAGAGTAGAATAATTAAATTGTATTTGTATGCCACCAGGCGCGACATAGTGACACAAATATCTCACCTGTACATTTCACCTTCCTTACCTATGTTGAACAAATAAAAATCTTTGAATCTTTGAATCTTATCATGTTGCTTGTTTACTTTAGGACCTGTTTAAAATAGTAGACTACTTTCCGAATTTAATATCTGCTCAAAATATAACACCTACCTTATTTTTAATAGACTTCAAAAAAAGGAGATTCTGATTCTGTATTCGATTTTTTTTATTGAAGATTCTTTATCGATTTATGAACGAGAACCTCCTTAATCACTTTTCGCAGAACTCCGATCAGATTATTGGATCCAAATCTAATAGGCTTCGAGGAAACTCAAGCAATTTATGATCACAATGTTTGTTTTACTAATATGATGTACATATGCGATATTCAGAATTTAAGATAGTCCACTGAGTAATAAATTAACTGATAGCGGATACCTACTTAGTTAAATGGTCCCTTTTAATTTATATTGACATTTTCACATTTCTAACGTTTTCGTCACAAATAACAGAAAGTACCTATTAAAAAATATCCACGATAACATTTAGGTACCGATATTATGTACCTAAATATTTTATCCTCAAATCAATCCGGCGATTTATCTTTAAAAAAAAGAATTTAGTAGAGATTTTACGCTCTCCCGACACAATTGTATATACAGGTTGTTACCATGACCCAGGCTTTTACGAAAATGGGTAATAACAGTGGGTAATACCTTGCTAGTAATACACATTACTAGCAAGCGTTTTCAAATATTGAAATTAACTGTACAATTAATTTTATTTCCTTCGATCGATCAATTGAAACGCGTGAGTTGTCCACCGCTACGAGTGCAATCGCTAATTAACGATTCATTTTGAAGTACATTGCTTCTCACTGAAATTTTCTTAGAAAATTACTTACGTTTAAAAATATAAATTTTAATCAAATAATGCTCACGGGTTGGCTAGAAATCTGCATCTCATTCCTCGGTGTCAATAAAAGCCTGCATGATGTTAACATACTGTATAAGATTGGAAAGTAGTCATTAATTTTCCCATAATAAACTCCGTCGTACAAAATCTTCTAACCAAGAAGTAGAAAGTTAACGCAGGAAGTAATTCATAAGCAAGATCATCAAATCGATCATGCGGGTCGAATTGAGGACAGTATCGACGTAGCTGTCTAACTCGTAAAGTAGAACATCAACGTTATGAATTATTACAGATCTTGCAGAATCTTTAATCTTTATATGGCCATAGGGTTAGGACATGATTAAAGCGACAGCTGCGACATGGACTATCGGTCCCTCTTTTATAATTAGTAAATAAAAGACGAGAAGTCTATCTCTCGGAGACATACTCTCTCACCAATTTTTATCTTATCGATGGCACCTCAAGCTATGATGCCGAGTATTGGTACAGCGTCGCGTCGGGTAACTACTATATATGTAGTACTTCTACCAGTTCTACCTTAGTTCTAGATAAACTAAGGTAGAACTGGTGGTATTGTCTTGGCTGTTTTGTACCTTTAGTACCGTTTCGTAACCAAAATTTTGTAACCAGCTTCGAAATGGGAATAAAATCCCAATTCGTAACTGGCTTCAAATTGGCACTTTTTCATTACCGATTTGTAACCACGTTTGGTAGCCAGCTTCGAAACGGGAAAATGAATCCCGTATTGTAACTAGTTACTAATTGGCACTTTTTCATTACCGATCTGTAACCACGTTTGGTAGCCAGCTTCGAAACGGGAAAATGAATCCCGTATTGTAACTGGTTACTAATTAGCACTTTTTCATTACCGATTTGTAACCACGTTTGGTAGCCAGCTTCGAAACGGAAAATCTCGTAATCTAACTATTAGTGCTAATAGTGCATTACGATACAAGTGGAAAAAAATAGGAATTTTGGTACGAGTGGCGATAGAGCAAAACACGACCTGAGGGGGGAGTTATACATCGACACGAATAGCGAATTGCCTTTTTGCACGTATATCGTACGACGTTTTACAGTACTATGGCCCTTTACATATTTTTTAAATGTCAGCCAATAAATATGACATAATTAAATTTGACTAGAGAAAAAGGTGAAAAAAAATTGCAATGAAAACTTTGTTTTTACACTAGTTATGATGAAGAATAATTTTTGAAAATAATGTTATTATCTCTGAAATTAAGCCGAAACCAGAAATTTTTATGGACATCACAGTGTCTAAATATGGTTAGAAATACGCTGTTAAAATGTTTGTAGCTGGTTACGAAACTTTGGTTACCAAACGGTACCAGGCTGGCCCATTACGTAACCGGTTACGATTCAGGAATCTCAATTCCCATTTTGTAGCAGGTTACGAAACTTTGGTTACCAAACGGTACCAGGCTGGCCCATTACGTAACCGGTTACGATTCAGGAATCTCAATTCCCATTTTGTAGCTGGTTACGAAATATTGGTTGCCAAACGGTACCACGCTGGCCCATTACGTAACCGGTTACGATTCAGGAATCTCGATTCTCATTTTGTAGCTGGTTACGAAACTTTAGTTACCAAACGGTACTAAAGGGTTTTGTATTGTATACGGAGTTTCTACTTTTCAGTTATTACGGTGGCGGTGTGCGAAATTACATTTTTCTAAATACCATCGATGCGTAAGTTTTGCCTACCCTATGGGACCTCTCGTGATTTATGCACAAGCCCTAATGGTTGGTAGACTCGGCTCGGCCGATAGCGGCGGGAAGGACCGTCGTCCCTTTCCATCCTGTATAATATAGTAAGGTTGGCAACCCTACTGCATACACAGCAGGTGTACACTGTCCAGGCCGGCTTCATTTAGCAATAACTTATTAGGCCTCTGAGAAAGTTACGAACACGAAGCCTTGACCCTGTTGCTATGCCGATAGCTATAAAGTGCGTTCACCGCTCCATTCTCTCTCGCCTTGAATAACAAGTTCAACGATTAACATTTTTGCGACAAAGGAAACATTTAGTATCAAGAATACACCCGTTGCTATTAAACCGGTTGTATGTTACCTTGTCTGTCTGTTAAGAATGTGAGAAGTTTTAAGTGATCTGGAGGCTTAGCACATGATTGGTGCGACAGTATGTCGCCGCGAGATAGATCTCCTGTCCTTCACTGGCTATATTAACAAAAGAGGGACGGATAGACTATCTCGCGGCGAGATACTGTCGCGCCAATCATGTGCTAAGCACACCTACTTATCTGTTTTAGTTTCATTCTTATCATTATTACGATATCAGTTCATCCCGTTTCGAACACGATAATCTTAAGGTGCATGCAGACCAAACGAGCATTCGCTATTCTAACCCCCTACTCTACGAAATTCAATCGTTACACAAAACGTGATTCGTTGATTTTGTAGAGTGGGAGATAGAATAGCGAATGCTCGTTTAGTCTGAATGCACCTTTAGGAGTATCTGCATTTTGGTCTAAATATGTACAGGACCCTGGGGGGTAGCGCCCACAGGGTCTTCAAAGAGGTGAGGCAGAAGCTGTACGATTTGACGCGTGACCAGAAGGCTGGTTCATATCTAGCATAGCGGATCAGCATTGCCATTCAACGTTCAACGCGTTTAGGCGGAGGTCGTCATATTCTTAGTAAGTCCCTTGCGAGATATGTCATGTTCGGTAGATGCCACTTTCTGAGGATGTCATGTTCTGAGAAGGCCGATTTCGGAGAGCGACACGTTCTAATTACGTCACATTCTTATATCGCCACTTTATGAGTTTGTCGCTTTCTGAGTTTGTCGCATTCGGAGTACGTCACTTTCGCATTTTACGGCGCTCCTGTGCATTTCCGCAAATTGAGTCCTAAAAAACTAATGATCCTGATCAGGAATGGGATCGATTGGCATAAAAAAAAGAATGCAAAAAAATCAATCTAATTCTATCGAAAAAAAGATTTCGACTGTGGTGCTGGTGACCTTTCTAGTAGGTACAGTTTGTAGGTTGGTATGATGATTGGTATCAGAAAAAAACAGGAAAATGGACTGTCAAAAACTTGATAGGGACGTATGTGATTTATTTAAGGTTCATTTTTATTTTATAGCAGGTTGAGTAAGAAAACGAGCAAAAATGGAACATTATTTTACGGAATTGCAACTTTTAGACATGACAGTTGACTTCCAGTTAAGTAGGGCGTTCATGGCAGGCCGCCTTGCAGTCCGCCTCTATGCAGGATCGTGTAAACAGAAGATGGATACTATAAGTACACCGTGTTTTTTTCTTATTTGAGTTAATTTCGTCACGTTATTTGGAACGTTAATAAAAGTTAACTGACATATCGCTTTTTATAAAATTACCGCATACATACAAGGGGGTGAAGTTGTTATTTAACTCTCGGGCTTATACATATTATTATTGTGAAACAAAAAAACATTTTTTTTTTTCATTCTTTTTTGATGCCAATCGATCCCATTCCTGATCAGGATCATTAGTTTCTTAGGAGTCAACTTGCGAAAATGCACAGGAGCGCCGTAAAATGCGAAAGTGACGTACTCCGAATGCGACAAACTCAGAAAGCGACGGACTCAGAAAGTGACTATATAAGAAAGTGACGTAATTAGAACGTGTCGCTCTCCGAAAGCGGCCTTCTCAGAACATGACATCCTCAGAAAGTGGCATTTACCGAACATGACCTATCTCGAAAGGGACTTACTAAGAATATGACGACCTCCGCCTAAACGATTCAACGTGGCAATGCTGCCAGCCTTCTGGGCACGCTACCGATCGACAGTGATCTGGGGCAAATTTTTTATTTATAATTTAGTTGTATTTTCGTAAGTTTATTTTAAGATTTAGTTTATTGTTTATTGTATAAGTAAGTAATATTGTTTATAGTTTTAAAAATAAAATCAATTTGTACAGTCGAGTGCATTAATATATAGACACATTTGTAAGGGATCAGTATGGAGAAGTGTATATATATTAATGCTCTTGACTGTATTTTCAGTTGCCATCAGATATATCGGAGCGTCCAGGGTTCTCACAAATGTCTAGACAGATCTCTATTGTCTCTCCATGTTCAGATATTTTTGAGCAACTTGGCAGTCCGATACATATATTTATTCACATATATGTATTTACACGGTTTACAATTTAGCACCAAGAATAACAACTTAAGAAAAAATAATTACATATAAAACATATCAAATGCAAGTACTAGATAGCCTGACATTCTGATAGCGACTGTTTTGCAACTAGGTCTTGTGCGATCTGAGGCCCGCGCAAACACATGTTCATTAAGTAGGTAGTTGATTATAATTATCACGCATTTTCTACGATGTGCAGCTGTGATTGGTGGATATCGAACGCATACTAGTAGTATAAGGCTCCGGTGGACATGCACCCTAAAGATGACGAAAATGTAGATATCTTCATCCTAGTTATGTCTACTATAAGGTATAAATAAATATAGATAATAGGTAGGTACCGTGTCTGCTTAGGTACTTTCGCTGACTGTGCCTATGATTCATAGATTACCTTGAAACCCTCCGATGTCAGTGATGTCTGCAGATAAGCGTAGGTACCTACTCTAGATCTTATTAAAACGATAACGAAAATGAGGAGAGGAACCAATATTTTCTCACGCCGGATAGCATTGCTGATTTATAGGTACATACATAATGAATACCTATAATATATAGGTATACGTATAGGATATACTTGTGATTATGAACCACCAAATTATAATAACTAAGTAAAAAAACGACTTCAAGCGAGGACTATCTCGGAGTTGCACGGGGTAATATAAAAAAAAAATAGGTTCCCGATTCTCGGAGATATCGAGAAAACATGTATAACATACATACTAAAAAGCGGCCAAGTGCGAGTCGGACTCGCGCGCGAAGGGTTCCGTATCATTATCAATTTATTATTAAAAAAATACAGTTAAATCAACCTACCTCAAAAACTATAAGAGATAATTCAATGAAACCAAAAATCGTTGATAGAGTTTATTAATATGCATAACATATATTTTTTTTAAATATTACATCGCGTAGTTTAAAAAATAGAGGGGGGGGGCACTTTTTTCAGACTTTGAGAGCTGATATCTCGAAAACAATTTGCTTAAATAAAAATGAGATTTATGAACCTTCATATCATTTTCAAAGACCATTCTATTAATACCCCACACGCTTATATACAACAAAAATTTTTTTTCTAACCCTCAGTTACATGTATGGAGGGCCCCCACCCCAATGGTTTTTTTTACAATTTAGTATCATAATCCTGTAGCGGTTCATACAACACATATCCTTACCAAATTTCGTTACTGTAGCATTTATAGTTTCCGAGTAAATCGGCTGTGACAGACGGACAGACGGACATGACGAATCTATAAGGGTTCCGATTTTGCCATTTTGGCTACGGAACCCTAAAAAACAGCCGAAAAGAGAACCTCCCTCTTTTTTGAAGTCGGTTAATAATCAACCTTAATTATACTTAGTTCCATTTTTGCAAGTAGGCACTAAAATCGCGAACATACCAAAATAATCAACAGTTACAAAGAAACATGTCATAAACATGAGCAGATGGATAAGAATGCTCGTATCACCTTTGACTGCCAATAAAAATACCAGAAATAAACACAATAAACGCGGCTTGATAACGGATGCTGAAACCCGACACGATTATCCAGCTTACTGCTCAGCATTGACCTGTGTCGAGCTCTAGGTATCATACTCTAAACGTACTGTATTCTCTGTTTGTGTATACTGTATACCCGTACCTAGAGTAACAAGACCCAGAGCTTCGTAATAATTTCGAGTATTCGAAGATCCGACTGTAATTGGTTTTCTGATGAAGCGATGAAACAATTCGTTGTGATACCTACTTGTCACGTTTGTATCTATACTCGTAAGTATCATGATTAGATAGAAGCAAGGTTTGTAAGTCACCGTTCATTTTTTTGTGAAAATTAATTTTCTTGTTGAAACTAGTTTTTTGTATTGATTCAGCGAAAACGCATTTTTTTTATTAATTAACAATTTTATTTACTTTTATGGTATTTTTATTTTGATAAATACAGAACAGTTTCCGATAGATGCTAATAACGTTCGTGACGCTTACGTCTAAATAAATATTTAGGCAAAAATAAACTTTAGCACAAAAACGCATTTACTAGTTTTTTTAATTACCAAGGTACGAAATTTATTTTTGCAAAAAAGAATTGTACCTATAGTTTTACATAATTATCGAGACACTTCATTTAGTAATGTGAGAGTATCTTACGAATAGGATATTATTTAATTAGCTATTATAATTTGTAATACATGATTACACGCTTACATATTTAATAGTTATTTGTTATACAAGGGTGCAAAGTTGTATTTTACCCGCGAGTATGAAATTGAAACACGAGCAAGCGAAAGGATTCTATAGTTGAACCACGAGCGAAGCGAGTGGTTCTTAAATAGAATCCTGAGCAGCGAGTGTTTTAACATACGAGAAGTAAAATACATTTGCACCCGTGTGTAACACAAAACTTTTCCCCTCACTATAGCGAGGAAACTCAAAAAAGGTAATTATTTGTTCACATTACAATCATCATCGGGTTAGTGATAATAATTTTCCAAATGCATCATGTATTTAATGCAAGATTTTGTCGCAGTAAACTTAGCACGAAAAAGTAAACGCAGCACGATTTTAACACATTCCTGTAGTTGCACACCAACCAACGCCAATGCATTATTAAATCATTCTCATTCATTATTTTTACAAAATTATAACAGAACACCCTGAAAGTTGTTTAGTTTACTATTTTTATGCGTGTTCGAGTCGGTAAATAAAGATTATAACCTATAATATTCTTTGACAATGTTGACGTTGACATTTTCTGCGTTTTGTGATTGCATCTAGTCATCTTATCATCATTCACTAAAACAATTGTTACTTATGGAATTTTAGGATTTATATGTTAAAATCATCATATTATATAAAGGTTTGTATTTTACACTAAATTCTCAAACAAATTATTTAATTATCATTAATATGGAACAATTTCCATGAGCATTTTACGTTTTGTTATTCCAAAACCAAGGTCATTACTTTGCCACACAAGTGAATAATATGCGTTTTTACACGTTCGTATTAAAGGATAAACGAGCACTTTACGAGCTAGTGAGGGGAAAAGTATAATTATTGCTCTCTCTTCTCTAATGCTCTAAGCATTGTTACCCATATTCGCATATAATATATTTTGGGGAGGTATCTTAGTTAAATAGGAGTTACAAAAAGTTTATGAAACATGCCTACGAAACGCTAAACGAAGGGGCTATTAGAGTGAGAGAGACAAATCCTCGAAATTTACAAATTTCGTTTTTCGCGGTAGGGCCGCAGGACGAACTCTCCTGTACCGGGTGTAATTTTTAGCCTGTAGTAGGTACTATCATTATCGACTTTATTCCATTTTCCTTAACTTTTGCTCACAGGAAAGTTCAGTTGGAGCTTTAATCTCTATATGTAGATTGTAGGTAGGTACGAGGTACGACCCCGGGCTGTCTGAAGATGTGAAATATCCAAAATGAAACCTCACTTTTCCGAGTTTGCGGGTCGGCATATAACTAGATTACCTATGTTACTCGTACAATGCTTATAATTATGACGTAAATATGAATTAGGTAAGTAAATTAACTTAAATGGAACCCTAGCTAGACATCGCATGTTTCGAGTTGCCATGTGAATCAAATCTGAAATAGATTCATTAAATAATTGCTAAAAGGTCGCGATCGTGACACTCGTTCAATTTATTGCCATTTACTCCAAACAAGGTACCTCTCTAATAGATACCGAGCAAATAAGGCAAGGCCTTGTCACTACCTAACATTTTAGCGCTAAAATAGTTTCATGCTACGGAAATTCACTAAGCATGAATTCCAAACTAAATTATTGATAGGTATGTATATTCGAATCAGAAATGAGGAGATCCGTAGGCGAACCAAAGTTACTGACATACGTATGTATACCTCCGGATTAGCAAGCTGAAGTGGCAGTGGGCAGGCCACATTGCACGCAGAGCAGATGGTCGATGGGGGTCTTAAAGTGCTCGAATGGAGACCACGGCTAGGCAAACGCAGCGTATGACGTCCAGCCACAAGATGGACAGACGACCTTATGAAGGTCATCCCCCACTTTACGAAATCAACGAATTTCGACGAATCACATTTTTGTGTAACAAACGAATTTCGTAGAGTGGGGGATAGAACGAGCGAATGCTCGTTTGGCCTAAATGCACCTTAAAGAAATCAACGAATTTCGACGAATGTTTTGTGTAACGAACAAATTACGAAGAGTGGAGATAGAGCATTCGCTCGTTTGGTGTAAACACTCCTTTTGCGTAATCTCTCGTCATCGTAATTCAGACACCAACAGGACCTACCCGTAAATAACTGATTTTATACTAACTATATAAATCAAGTTATCCCAAATAAATTATCTTTATCTTATTGTCTGATATTATATAATAATAAGTATGTAAATTATTGGGGCGGGAAGGTTCTCGAGTGGCGGCCGCGTACCGGAAGGCGCAGCGTGGGTAGGCCCCCTAGAAGGTGGACTGATGACCTGGTGAAGGTCGCAGGAGTCCGCTGGATGCGGGTGGCACAGGACCGGTCATTGTGGCAATCTTTGGGGGAGGCCTATGTTCAGCAGTGGACGTCTTTCGCCTGATATGATGATGATGATGATGATTATATAAATTATCCGAACGGCTCGATTCCATTAATTACTTATTATTAAATACTATTATTTGGCATTAGTAAATGTTATGTATCCTTACAAACGATGGCGTCTTTATTTTTGTATTACATCGTATGTAACTAACATCAACTCTAAATTCACGAAGAGTTCTTTCCTACGTAGTTTAACAGTCCATCGTATGTGGACAGGTAACGAGATAATATAATACTGTGACAATCTTTAAGTTACTTAAAACCATTTCAAAGAACAATGCTTATTAGAAATTAAACTATATTAGATAATGTACTATTGTATACTACCTTAGGTACTAGGTATTAATAATATTGGTATCGGGCATTCCACAGCATAAGAATTTAATCGTTCTGAATAGGTTAATTGCCACTTTAATTAGTAGTTCTAAACACATACCTACTAAACTAACAAAACAGAAATAAACAAAGCCGCGAAATGGTCTCATCTCAGCGTGATGCTGACTTGAACGTGCGCTGATCTTCCGATGAGACCATCGGGTGAAAATCACGAAGGGTTAAAGTGCATTAAGACCAAACGAGCATTCGCTACTCTAACCCCCTACTCTATGAAATTCGATCGTTAGGTACCTACACAAAACGTGATTCGTTGATTTTGTAGAGTGGGGGATAGCATAGCGAATGTTCGCTTGGTCTGAATGCACCTTAAAAAATAAACCCAGAATTTCAGAATAATACAATATTATTATTAGTGTCAAAGTAACAAAAAATGGATAATCATATCCATAGAAAAATACATTCAAAGTTCCCAGAACGCATCCTACTAGTTACTATACGTACCAGCAGGCCTAGCCAAAATTCCAATGCAGTCGTATGCGATAAGCGATAACTAAGTAATAAATGTATGAGAATAACAGATTCGTACGAAAAGTCACGTGACTATTCCCATATATTATTAATATTATTATGGTCACGTGACTTATCGCTTATCGTATACAATTGCAGACTGGCATCTTGGCCAGGCTTGCGGCACTACTAGAGCCAGAGACAGTAATCTGCAGGTATGTATACCAATCATCAGTAGAATCTAAAAAATGTACCTAAACAAACCTAAAAACTTGCATTATTTCATAAACACACACTTTTAGAAAAAAATTCCACTTTTCACTTACGATCAGGTGGAGTGGAGCCACTTTGTTGTACCGACATAATTTTTTTTTATAAATCTTGGTTTTATTACGAACTTAAAATCTTAAACCTTGCGTTCACATATATTTTTAGTGAAAATTATGGATATTAATTAGTATTAAATTAACGTCAAAGTCCATATATCTGCGAACGTGTTTCACGATGTGTCAAAGACGTAAAATACCATGGAAATTCATCTATATTTGTTTACATTTTTTATAATCTACATACATATCTGTGTGTACTGTGTTTGTACATACATATGTCATCGTATTTTAATTTATTTGTTTCAGGATTCTTGGGAACGACTAACGGGTTTCAAGGGCGAACAATGATCTTTTCTCTAGGAAAACACGTTTTCGATTTTGCGGAGCCCTGTTACCGATAAACTGAAGTGCGCAGTAAGCATTTCTTTTTATTTTGTTCATTTTCATAATTTAGATTATATGGGTAAATTTTGGGTTATTTCTACTCTACGATCCCAAAAGGAAAGAAGTTCCAAAATTTCCATACATTTTTCTCCTCCTTTGCTACGGCCACACGAAGTGTATGGAAAATGTAAAAAAAATAAAATAATCTATGGAACTATTTTCTCATTGGGAATTTGGGATTGGAGGAAGCCAAAATTTACCCATCAATTCAAAAATATGAGAATTAATAAAATAAAAAGAAATGCTGACATCCCGGTACACTGACACTGTATAGATAGATACAGTTTTATTTAAGATACATACAAAACAAAAAAAGTTGTAGAACAAACGTTTATTTGTTTGTCGGCAATCGGCCAGACAAAGAAATCTTCACTCAATTTTTTTAGACGTAGTTTGTACTATTTTACAATCAAACTCAAAATACGTAATGGGTTTTTTACCCAAAAGGTTATACAAGAGGAGCCCTTTGTTAGGCGCGCATAAATTGTCTATGGTTGTCCATCTGTTAGGACTTTTAATAATATAGTTTTAATATCTGGTAGAGGAGTCAAACGTAACGACAACATACCTATATAATAGATATATTTTATTTTCATAGAAATTTCTGACCCGCTGTAGCCCATCCCAATTATTGAATTAACAATATCTACATGTGTGAGTTTTCGAATCCTTCATTTATAGTAGATATAGTTAATTTCACTCACAAAGACCTTTTAAATGTAAAAAATAACGACTTTATAAAACACGAAGACTTTCTCCAGCCCGGACCTTAATCCTTTGGACTGTAAAACTTGGGTAGGTAAAAAATTTTAAAACTCTGAAGTCATCTTTAAGAACGGTAGTCGCTGAATAGACGTGACTGTACGTAGTGCGACTAGTGCGTGCTGCGATTGAAGTCAGGGATTCATGGTTACAATTATTGCACCGATGCAAATAAACCCTCATTCAATTCAACGTAAATTATTGCAGATTTTGTATCACTCAGATATGATTTTGCTTCACGTGAACGACAAACGAAGTTCAGAAGTAGACTTGATTCCATTATGGGGAAGATGGATGGACAATGGACAGACACAGAGAAATATTGTGGAATAAGGTCACGACAGCAAGTAACGCCGTAATTCTTAAAGAAAATAGATATTCAGAAGAATGTGCATTTTGCATGGTTATGATCAGAAGACTGTGCAGAGAACAGAATAATGTACCTATTGCGGCAAATAAATTGCGTCATTTACAAATAGGAAAATCTCCAAACTGAACACGGAAAATGTGTTCGATTCGACTGATACTTAGTATACTCACCAAGACAATAATTATGAAGCGAAAGTTTATGTGGACTAAGTAGAAATAAAAAAGATAGGTAAGGTGGAAGTACTAGTAGGTACTCGACGCTGTACCAATACTCGTCATTATCAGCTTGAATTGCCATGGATATGATAAAATCAACTATTAGGGCATTTAAATGATGATTAATGTAGGTACCTTTGATGCTTCATATCCCAACTTTGAAATAAATAGCTTATATCTAAATTATTTGCATAATTTTAAGACAGGCTGACGTTTATTAGGACTGAGTGTTAATATTTCCAATGTCCCAATATATAGGTATGTGACATTGAAGTGCCATCTATTGGGACTGCCAGCAAAAGCACCTGACGCTTACTCATACAATGGAGTTGACTAAGAAAATTTTCAATTTTGAGAAATTTTGATATTGTCACCTTATAAAATAAATACTATTTAACAAAACTAACAAACTCCTCTCCCAAAACACATGACAATACTTTATGTAGATTTATAATATGAAATAAATATTCTCTGTTGATAGGTATGTTGCGCACTAATACTTTAAGCTAATTGTGTATTTCATAAAATGTATTAATGTAACCTAGTATCGGTAGTTACGTACGTTATTACTACATTACATGATCATTCAGATTCAGTTCCCTAAGTTTTCCTTATATGTATATGTATACCTTTTATATCCTCTATTGACAGAGCGATAAATGAAATATTTTAATGAGTATGATTTGTATTTTGGTTTGGTTGTCTATATTTAGGTAGATAAGTATATATTTTTGGTTTACATGTTGGGTATACAAAACACAAATCACAATGTGGTACAAAATACAATTAGTATTCAATTACGAATTGATACAGGGGCGAAAAATACGTTATTACAGTTAAGTAATTTAATATAAAACAATGCAATTTATAAGTAAGAAAATAAATTATTATTATCAATGTGAGGTCTGTGAGCGGCACAAATTTTGACTTAGGTGTAAGGTTTGCGAAGTTTAAGCCTTGTAGAGTATGAAATTTGGCTCTACATGGAATCTAATCTGAATCAGAACTTTTTCACAGCACAGTGCAAGTCTCGTCGTAATTTGGTTCTTCTTTGCGTAATTTTACATGTTAATGTTTTTGGTAAGATCATACAATTTTCTCAATATTTTAATCGAGATCTGTGATTTAATAACAAAGAACAGGAGTTTTAGGGTAAAATAAAATTTAAAATATTTGAAACATTAGGTAGGTACAGTATATTGAAAAATTGATTCCTTTGAAGATCGAAGTCCTTCATGATTTAAAATATGTACGTTAATTTACGTCGGTAATATTTGTAAAGTTGTCAGTGCGTAAATAAATGTTTAATAGGTGCTTAACTAATATATTAACTATGTAAATACTTTGCATTTCGTAATGCCGCCAAAATTGCTATTCCTACATAAGGATATTAATTTGCACCAACAATAACAACATTTTTTTATATTCGATATCGGATTCACAGGTAAGAATGTAACAAGAACCGCTAAAAAAATTATTTTAAAACCTACTACTTTAGATAATTGATCGACTTTGTAAAGTACCTAATAATATAGTCGAAACCGTAGCTGTTTTATTTTTACTATTCGAAAACTTTCATCGGGTTGCCATGGTACCGTCACGTGCGAAATCTAAACACAAAAGGATGATGCAAGATAAGCGGGAAATTTAAACATTCAGCTTACCCGGTGCTCTTGAAAACTCCAGCGGGAGAAATGAAAATGCCAGATCCAATAATTGTCCCAATGATAATCCCCACTCCATTGAACAGTGTTATTTTACGTTTCAAAACCACGCTGTCGCCGCCGGCGTGCCCGTTTGTTTCACCCATTCCGCAAAAATCAATCGCGTAAACGCCAAACGCACGTGGGCAGGTTAGATCGCGATCGCGTTTCCTTGGCGTTTCGCGTCGGCCCGGTAACACTAACTAGTAACTACGACACCGCACGGCGTCTCTTACAAGACTGAATCACTTTCAGTTACCATTTTTTACGGAACCGGAATAGGTAAAGTTGTTGACGTCAGACTTCGCCGAGTCGGCCACACGGCGGCTCGTGTCCGCGCTGACTAGGGGGACTTGTAGAGCGCCGAGTGCCGCCGACTACGCACGCGGCCTGACAGAGATGCCGTGCTGGGGACCGCGGGCTGAAGACAAGGACGGCGAAATCGTGGTGGCCGTGCCGAATGAATGAACGCCCGGAAAATTTGAATGGAAAAATGTAGGTGCTAAATTCAATGGCCAAAAACGCAATGGATACATTGATTTTCGTTTGGCTCGTCGACGCAGTGCGATAAATTTATTATTAATAACGGAGTAAGTCAATATAAGTTGTAGTACGTTAGGATTGCCTAAATGACATTATTTCCTAATTTTCCCAACTAGCTAAAACACTTTCACTTGATACCTAGTGTGGTATAATTATTCTTTGAATTTATTGTCTGTCTTCATTCAGTTATGCCTTCTGAATGAAGACATACAACTATTAAATATAGACCGTAGTTACTTTATGTCCGGAGACATAACATACCTAATTCAAAATAATGTGTATTGCAAAGAGTAAAGGTATTGGTAAAAGTCATCGGGAACGGTTGAAAGAAAACTGCCGATATCCCAGCTTAAAAGGAAATACGGATCTCTATGATGATCAATAGGACAGTATGTGTATTGTGTAATAACACATACTGTCAGAATGTACAGTCCCTATCAGATATATCGGAGCGGCTACGGTACTCAAAAATATCTGAACATGCACGCTAAAGGTGCGTTTAAACCAAAAGAGCATTCGCTGTTCTAGCGCCCGTTCTACGAAATCAACCAATCACGTTTTGTGTACCGATCGAATTTCGTAGAGTGGGAGGTTAGAACAGCGAATGCTCTTTTAGTTTGAACGCACCTTGACGTGGCACTAGAGCATAGAGGCTTGCACAGATGTTTGTGAGCACCCTGGCCGCTCCTATTTTCTGAAGTCAACTGTACAACATAATGTTTAATAATCGTAAAATTATTAAGGAGCAAACGAAAGCGATATTATGAAGGCAGTGGCAGGATAAGGGAGCTCATGTGCCTTTAACAGCTTTTAGGGCTTTTTTCCTCAAAAATAAGAACCGCTACCTACTTCATGAATGAAAGATGAATTTTAGTAAAACACTAAAAACGAGACCCATCGGAAAAAAAGGGTTGCCCGAAAAGCTGTTCAGGCACAAGATGTTCCCTTATCCTGCCACGGCCTTTGGTCTCTTCACGACATATTGATTGAGATTAGTCAATCAAGATATAGGTAATTTGTGTTAGGTAATAAAGGTATCACGGCTTCATACGGTTAGCAAGTTCCCGAAGTTTTCTATGAGAATGCAGATTTGATTTTCACACTATATTTATTACTAAGTGGTTGGTCTAAACGAAAAGTTGTCGAGTATTACCATCCTCATAAATTGTCAATTCGGACTGAATATGGTATCTATAGGTACTCGGAGGGTAGAGTTCACCGAGGAGAAGTTACATAAGTTACCAAACTTCTATAGAGAGTGTTCTCGGCAATTTATATTTTACAAGCAATCTAATCGTGCCAGAACCGTTGTACTCGTATATACATTACCTTTTAAGGTATACTTTATGCCTTGTTTACTCAATTGTGAAATACAGTATTCTTCATAACACTTTTTTATAAGTTAGCATAGAAACATTCTCAAAGAAAATTTACTCTTAAATTCTCATGAAAATTTCCGAGTATTTTCCCGTCATTTGGGGAATGTTCTGAAACTTGTACATTGCTAGGGTAGAGCGACATTGACGCTTGTTCTGGCGACTGGACGCTAGGTACATTTATTATAAGTACATTTGCATTATGATAAGAGTCTTTGTACTAAATAATGATTTTAGGGTTGTTCTTCAATTTTACAGGTAAGTAATCCCATGTTTTTTATTAAATATGTAATTGATTTATGTTTTTAAGTAGGCAGTCACGCAACTTTGTATATGGATAAATTACATTAATTAACCTAATTATTTATATGGGCCGTTACATCGTTAAGAAAACCAGTCCTTATACTTTGACGACGGAAATCTATATGAAGAATTTTTATTTTTCATATAAATCCCTCCTGTAGGTTCAAACTACAAAGCTGCCACTAATTGATATTTTAAGCGTCAAATCTGTGCGATGAAAGTGCGATGATTTTTAAAACGCTTTTTTACTTATTTTGTAAAATGATGTATCGTAGTAACAACCTAACAACTGATTTTATTGTATGTACATCGAACATGTTACCATACATTTATAAAGAGATATAGGTACACCGGCGATGTTATCACTATAAGGGATCTCTCTTCCAGCTAACTTTTGAAAAACTTGAATACTAAGTAATATTTAGATATACCTAATTATTAACTTTTCCGCGACAGTAATCCATTGCATATTCCATTGCGCAGTACATAGCACAATACGCTAGCATTTTCACTGCATTTAGCAGGTTCACGTTACGGCCGCGGCATAATAATTATTAGAATACTGAACAAATACAAACAAATAAAAAAAATCGGTACTAACTGTGTGGTGGGTACGGAACATTTCCATTTTTTTTTCAGATTTTATTACAAAAAGTGCTCGTTCCGAACACTAAGATTTGAAGTTATGTTGTGTTAAAATAAAACGTATAAGTACCTACTGTGTGTAATAATTTATAAATTACTAAATTTCTGAAAAAATAAATGTTTGGTATGTACAAACTGTGGGGCGGGTGGTGGGTATGGAACATTTTAATTTTTTTGAGAAAATTAGTAAATATTATTTTATTACATAAAGTGCCCGCTCT